>JALPQI010002039.1:0-121170 GCA_025490895.1 Thaumatotibia leucotreta
CGGCAGTAAGAATGTGCTTTGTGGTGACGGAAGTAAGAAATCATTTGTCACCACACCAATTCTTTCCGTGGGTGGCGTAAGAGTCGGCTAAGGGATTGAAGTGTCACTGACCATTTATTTATCGAATATTGATGATGATAAACGAATCATAGTAAACACACTACTGCGAGCGCCAGCGTGGCGATTATGGGGAATTACCCCCAAATGCATCCATACGACTAAGAGGCCGGTGTTCAGCAGTGGACTGATATAGGCTGATGATGATGATGATGATAAACGTTACTTGCCAGCTCATTCTACGGCTGCCTGTCCTAGTCACATGTTCTCTACTGCCGAATTGCAAACAGTAAATTAACTCCAAATGCATCGATACGACTAAGAAGAGGCCGTTGTCCAGCAGTGAGATATAGGCTGATGATGATGATAAACGTTACTTGCCGACGCATTCTACGGCTGCCTGTCCTAGTCACATGTTCTCTACTGCTGAATTGCAAACAGTAATGGGTTTGACCACCTGGGAGCGTCACACCACTCAAAGCTTTTAATGTAACTCATACTGGCTGAAAGCATTTTTTTAATGTGTTTTCTTAGTGTCCGTACTACTCGATTGGAAACGAGGGTTCCGAATAACGTGCTACTAGTTTTAAAGTGTTTTGCTTTCAAATAAAATTAAAAGCAAATATCTGGCCAAAGGCATTTCGCGCTATGCTCAGAGTAGGGTTCTGTAGTTGGTCAAAAACGGCCGGGCCGAGTATGTTGCAATATAGTTTTTACACGACTGCCAAAAGGAGAGTATATGTGTTCAGCCCCTATGTATGTTTCATATTTTCTTTAAACGCGCAGATCTTCGCGACCACTTAACCGTTTTTAATAGTGTATGGTATCATTTGAATCCTCGTGACGTCGCGGGTAACATAGGATATGTGACGTCACGTTAAAAACAATATGGCGGCCTAAAAATTCAATATTGTCTAACCAAAAAAAATAAATATGAGAGAAACCTATCGAGTTTGGTATCAAAATGAAGAGCTTCAAACAGCGATCACTAACATGTATATAACTTATAGGTTTGTTACTTATTCTAGAACAGCCAGATTCATTAAAATACAATTAAAGCGCAAAGAATAATATGTCATCTAAATGCTATGATTTGGGTATCAAATTAAAGCATTTTGTATGCAGATTGTAAATATATATATAAGTTATATGTTTAAGTATATATTTGAAGAGAAAACTCGAAATGTTCTACATCGCACTATTGAAGTTTTTCTTCAATGCCTAAGCCGTGACAGGACTGTCACAGTTGACACATCTTCTTGACCGCTAAGTGTGTAAGAAACAGATACATTGTATATCCGCGCTTGTGGTCAAGGGGTAAAATGCACGGGTGCTACGCAGTGGTCCTGGGTTCAATCCCCGGCTCGTAACCGATGAATTATAAAACTTGTATACGATATGTCGTTTGATAAACCGTGCCAGTCAAAAGTTTAAGTTCCTGCCATGATTTCGATACAAAATAGACTATCGGGCGATATCTTTTTTTCAGTTTTAACAGTAAAATTTCAAGAGCTAGTTAATATTAATTTCCCATAGAATCTGAACAATTTTAAACATTGGAACCGATAATAATTCATAGGCAAGTGAAGTTGTCATATTTTGATGATGACATGACTACCAAAAGCTGCCACAGCTGCCTCAGTTGCCCGAACTGTTCGAAAGTAACGGTTAATTAATAAAAAAAATAAAAAGTACAAATAAGGAGAAAAATAAAAAGTACAAATCAAAATATTTAGTTAATAAATAATTCTCATGTCTTTAAAATGTATTTACAAACTTAGTACCTATGTATTTCAAGAGTAGTAGATAATTTGATTTGTGTTTTCGCAATACGTCCAGTTTAGAAATAGTTATAACAGTTTAGCATGAATGAGTATATAAATATATGACTATAAGACTATTAATAAGAAATTGCTCAATCAGTCATAATTATATTAGTTAGAAACAAGTGTCGAATTAAATGCTAGAAAAATGATAGCCCACACAGCCGAATTCGTATCAAAATCGTCGTGCGAACTTAACATTTTGTCCAGTACTGTATACACAGTATTTTACGGTGAAGGAAATCATCGTGAGGGAACTTGCATACAGCTGCGAAGAAATTCAAGCATGTATGAGAAGTTCCCAACAAGTATTGGGCCAGCGTTGCGGAGAATTGCCAGAATACAATATCAAAAAAAGAACGTACAATATCAGAGGAATGTTCCTAAAATACAATCACAACAGCAATTGTGGCCAAACAAAATTGCTATACGTGTTGTAACATGCGCATAAAATTTAAAACTTGAAATATCTTAACATTAAATGTCTCGTATCGTGTACGAGACATTTAATGTAGGCCGGTTTTTTCATCCAAAATATGAGCCTACAATTTTTGTTAAATGTCAAATTAGTAATTAGGCACATGATAAGGTACAACAACGTCACTAGAAAACGAGCGTAGTCAGACATATGGTGCTGGAGAGGAACACCAAAGGGGGGGTAAGGTTTTGACCATTCTGCCGTTGGCTTTTGGTCAGATCAGGGTCGTGTTTGGCCTTTACTTTTGCGCAGGGGAGTTGGTATGAATGAAGGTAGGTTTGTCTGGAAACTTGAGTCTCACGCAGCTCGCAGGCAAGCGCGCTGGGTGGCCGCGATCCAGGCCTTTGGCCCTACGCGGATCACGGCTTTACCAGTTGACTGTTGTACCAGTTGGGCTCGCTCATCGGGCCTCCGACCATCGGGCTCGCGCTTGAAGCACCTCGATAGTTACGCTCCAGGCCTTCGACCCTTCTTCGGCCTTACTTTAAATTACACTTGGGCCCTCTAAGTTAAAGTCTGTACCAATGGCTCCGGTGGTCCAGGCCAGGGGCTCGGCTTTTGGCCTCGCAAACCAGCGCCTCTCTGAGGAACGATTCGGGCCTTCGTCCCTACGCGGAGTACGTCCTTTGCAGGTGGTCGAAACGATCGTCGTACATCCATTTTAACGTTACACTATTCCGTCGGCTGACATGGTAGTGCTGGGCTTTGGTGGCTCGGCCTTCCACCTCGCGAACTTTAAGTCTTCGTTGGAGTTCGAAGCGAATCGTTGCACGTTGGGCTCTCCGGTTCGATTATCAAATCAGTTAAGAGGGACGGTTGTACCGTGTGGGCTCGCTCGTCGTGCCTTGGGCCCTACGCGGATGTCGGTTTTTTAGATGCTGGGGTATTCGAAGAAGCATGGTAGTTCAATTTTCTCGCACCTCGGCCTTCGGCCTCGTCTTGCAAGCGACATGCTTGGGCCCTCGAAGTGAAGGTTCGGGCCTCTGCGAGCTCAGTTTTCGGCCTCCCACCCTGAAGCTCGCCCTGTGGACTCGATCAACATATAGATTTACACTAATTCCAGTTATGTTCCGGCCCCCAAAATTAGCGGAATGGGAACTCCTCGGGCCCCCGGAGCGAAGCTTCAGCCCACTGCGAAGTCGGTTTTTGAAATTCTATCCAACTTCAAGGAATCTTCATATTCACTAAAAGGTTTCAAATAAATAAAATAATTAAAAAATTAAAAAACACGACTGCCGTTTTAAGCGAACTGAAAAGTAACAAATAATTCTTTTTCAGGTTAATTATTGTGAGCGTATCTACATAAGTATAGGCGCTTGTCTTATTACTTACAATATTTTGTTTCGATTGCAGTCGGGGAACCTTTCATTACGGAAAATATAAATATATGGAGGTTCCCCGACTGCAATTGAAACAAAATATAGTAAGTAATAAGACAAGCGCCTATACTTATGTAGATACGCTCACAATAATTAACCTGAAAAAGAATTATTTGTTACTTTTCAGTTCGCTTAAAACGGCAGTCGTGTTTTTTAATTTTTTAATTATTTTATTTATTTCATTTCAATTCATAATCTTTTCATATTTTTTGGACACACGGATCAGAAGTTGAATTTGGGACAGTTCTTTTTGATTCTGGAGCGGATATATCCGAAAATCTACTTCGTCGGCGTGATTAATATGCATACATGTACCAAATTGCAAATTTATAGTACTAACGGCCAATGAGCTATGCTGTGGTTCCTAGTTTACTATGGAACTCTAAAAAAATACTAAAGCCATGTCGGACTCTTCTTATTGAGGAAACCATAGTTGGAGGACGCCGGGAGCCCAAACTAAGGCTGAGTAGGCAAGCGAAACGAGGCCGAATATAGACACAAAGCCTCCTAAGCTTGGTTTCCAGGCGAAGCAAGTTAGAGCTTGTCTGAACCTTGTAACGAAATAATAAAATCGGAAATTAATTCTACAGTACAAGAAAATTACTAATGACAATATTACAATAGTACATTGTGCATCAAGGGAGGTAAGTACCACGCCGTTAGGCGGAGGGCTTTTATGAATCGAGTTAGTACCTATTCCGCTTACCGACCGTGATGCATACAATGTTTTTCATCACACTTGCCGATTAAAAAAAGTTTTAAGACATAATATTATAAAATGACGTACTGATATTTCTATTACTCCCTAGGGAATTTCACTTTTCTACTACTCCCGCTACGCATGCAAGTAATGGCGCGCTTAGACAGTAAGTGCGATGAAAAAATGTGTGACCCACGCGTCAATATGTTTTAATCTGTTTGAGATTATCTTTTACCCGGTAAAATCATCATTATTCTGTGTTTTTTGTTTACGATGAAATGCCAACATGTTCTGTCATGTTTCAAACGCGGGTACTTCCGGTAATTTGCTGTCCTAGGACGTCTAAGTAGTTATGAAATGTCATAAGGTACATCATCAAGTTCAGACATCGAACCAGCGCGACATGTCACTTCCTGGTCCAATTCGACGTACGTAATGTCAATATTTATTTAATTGCGAGTTTGAGAAAATGTATTTATTTAATGGAATGTAAATAAAAGGAATGGTTCGTTGCACTCGTAATATATCATCATTATATTACGGACAGCGGATTACGAAACTTCCAACCGCGTTCAGCCACTGAAACGAATCTCTTCTCAACCGTAACTGAACTTCACGCAAAGTTTGTTGTCCATGTACTCGTAGCTTCACCAGGTTTCGTAAGAATAATAGGAGTAATAGGATCACACGAGTATAAATGAGGTACAGTTGCATCTACTACTTAAACACATAATTGTCAGGAAACAAAACTATGAAAACGGATAAACTCGCGTATATTAACTAACTTTAACTTCATTCCGACGTTTCGAACACTTTACAGGGTTCTTTACTGAATGCAGGAGTGTATAAGCTGGACTGTGAATGTGGGCTTTCATATGTTGGGCAGACATATGTAGTATAGTGCTTTTCTCAAACTTGCAATGAAATAAAAAATCAGACGTCAATTTCACAGTACACAAACAAATAAGTCAAATAACTAAACGAATCTACTTGCAACATTGAAAAGAAATGAACTTTCACGACATGTTTTTTTAAACAGTTTGAGACAATCCTTTATCCGGTGACAGTGATTTATTAAATGCCATAACATATCTAGTGGTCATCGAGCCAGCAGCGACATGGTACTCCCTGGTCCAATTTGATGTACTTTCGAGGAAATTGAATGTTTAGCAGTATATGGCTCATTTTACATTGGACGCACTTAGTACAATACAAAAAAAAAACAAATTAACTTGAACCACAAAATGTTAAACATTTAATTTCCTCGACTGTACGTAAAGTAACATTCAGTGCAAGTTTAAGAAAAAAGCTATTACACGCTTATTGCTTTTCGGCAGTCGTTTTACAGCAGTATGCTTTTAGTACTATTGACTGTCAGTTAAAATAGTCCAATTTTAGAGCCACCAACCTAGTCGTTGCAGGCTTACTCAATTCTCGTTTGGCCACTAGTCCATTTCCTCTTTGTTTTCGCCTATACGCAGAGCAGCTTCGTATTTTCACAATCCGCTTTGGCACATGCCTGAGCACTATGTAAATAATTCATATCCGAATTATCTGTTGTGTTTGCACTTACGTTATATAACAAAATCTTCTAACGAAATAAAAGGGATCCTGTAAATGAATATGCAGGGAAAAGTATTTTTGATTTAGCTGGACATGAATCCAACAAAATAATATGTGTTAGTATTGCTTTATAGTGTGTAAATTCAGGCGAATATGTGACATACACAAGTCTATTTAAAAACTCTTATTTAAAAATACAATAATTATGATAATGCAACATACTAGAGTTAATTGCCCGTTAACAAATAATAAGAAAACCGGCCAAGAGCATGTCGGGCCATGCTCAGTATAGGGTTCCGTAGTTATTCGAAAACGGCTGGACCGATTATGTTCGAATTAGTTTTATTCTAAAGTATTCTATTAGCCTCATGATTATTTTGGATCCACGGATCAAAAGTTAGAGGTTTTTTTTTATTCTGGAGCGGTTACCCCGAAAACATTGACTTTACAAAAAAGCTTTCTTTCAAGCCCTTATTATTTTTAAAAGACCGATTTAATGATACACCACACTAAAGAATTACAGCAAAATAAAAAAAATCACCCCCACTTCGCCAGTTGGGGAGGTAAACGAAAAAAAAAATGTTTTCTTCTTTTTATTCTACCACTTTGACGGGATGATTAACCTGTATCAAATTGCTGATTTTTAGTATAATAACAGCCACTAAGCTATGCTGCGGCCAGACAGCGGATATGGTGAAACTATAAGGGTCCCTTGTTCCTTGTCCGGTTTTTAAAGAACCCTAAAAACCGGCCAATTGCAAATTTTTTGTAGTAACGGATATTGTAACGTTATACTGTTCATTACATTCTAATCGCGGTTTGATAATATACCACACTGTATACTATTGCTGGGCATATGCCACCTCACGAAAGATAATCTACATTCTACAATATTCACTACAGAGTATCTGGTGTATCTACATTGTAATTTCGTATTTAAGATAGCGAATCTATAAATTTTAGAACTTAATTGGGCTTCTAATGTACAAAGGCGGAATGATGTATAATAAGGAAAGCTAAACGAAATACTTATTTAAGTACGTGACGAGGTTGTTTAAGTAAACTTGTCTCCAAAAAGAGGCACTCTCATTAATTCGCCCATATTTTTCAGAGTAGGTTTTCCGCTCGAAGAAAATTTGAAGCATAGGTATTGTCTACAAAGTATATATAAATACATTATAATAGGCAAATAAAAATTAAAGAAAACCCTAGTATCAGAACCCGAATACCCCGACCTTTCGTTAAAAAACAAAATTGAAAATTTGGTTTACGATTCTAGGAAATATTGAGTAAAGGTGCGGTTAAACTAAAAGAGCATTCGCTGTTCTAACCTCCCACTCTACGAAATTCGATCGGTACACAAAACGTGATTGGTTGATTTCTTAGAACGGGCGCTAGAACAGCGAATGCTCTTTTTGTTCGAACGCACCTTAACATAAGTACAAAAAAAATAAAGCCGAATTGAGAATACTCTTTTTTTGAAGTCGGTTAGTAAATAATTTATCGATAAATTGAATTTCGTTACACAATGTAGTGTAGTGATTAGAGCCGATCGAGCACATATTACTAACTAATTAATACAATTTACTTGTCATTACGCTCTGAACACTTAAGGGTCGGATTCCCGATTTTGTCGTTTTAGACCTATTTTCGAACAAAGAATTTGTTAAGTAAATATTACTCTACAAACATATTTCTTTCATGAACTTATTCAGAAAGAACCCATGCAGAGGCTCCAATTGATATTATATTTTATATTTACATGGATTTCCTAGAAATCGGCTCTAAATGTACCGAAAAATCAAAAAATTGCATATTTTTCGAACACGAAGCAATGCATATTTTTCTTTAACAGGCATAAAATATTCATGTTAATTTAAAAGCCAGATAACTGAATTAGTGCATCAGGGCATATTCATATTTTTCCTCATAAAGACAACGAAGAAATTTAATCCTTAATTTAAAATTGCGTATATTCTCCATACAAATGGCGACACGAGTCAAAATTCTCCTTTGACTCAGATGGCGCGAGCGCCTCCTCGAGGTCGGACGCACGCCAAATCGCTCCCGTTGACAGCTCTTTTTGACATTCAAAATGACATAAAATCATATACATATACGTCAAGGGATGCCAGTACTCAAAGTGTCTTCAAATAAGTAGGGAAAATCAATACGAAGAAATTCGTTCGAACTCCCTCATTTATTTAAGTTTTTTGTTATTTTTATGACCGAATACAAGAAAACTATAACAACTGATTCTAAATAAAACTCAATACTACCGAACACGTATAAGTTACATTCGCAGAAACGATTAAAAATGAAAGAAGTTTACGGATACGATTTGGTGTAATGGAGTTTATTTTCTATACTTTGGCAACAGATTACATCATTTGAAAACACATGTGTGACGGCTAGAAGTCAAAACGATAGGATGTCAATTTAGTTATGATAAGAATAAGAAAGATAGAATATGTTTGTTAATATAATTATAGTAATAGGTATATTAAAAGTGATACGAGTCTTTAATGAATGGTTGATTTGTGGAATAAAATCTCTACTCACCGCCACCGCGATTTCTGCGGCCGTAAGACTTTGTAAGAAAGTATGTATATATCTTCTCAGTACATTCAATATTGAAAAAAATCCTCGCGAACTACAAAGTACATAAACTTTAAGCTCAGCTTTCCATTGTCAAACTGTAGCCGCACCATGATCCTACCGCATTAACACAAAAAGAACTGCCGAGGTATGGCGCCCTTCAGCCAGAAGTCTGCACTTCCCTGCGGCAGCTTCGGCACGAGCTGAGCTGCACATAAATAAGTTCGGAAACGTAACTTATTGATTTTTCGTTTGAAACTAGAATGATTTACATATTATACTTATATTCTCTTTCCAGGGGGCTTATGATGGTCCCGTTTTATCTATTTATCGTGCTACGCCTCACTTACGCACTTACATACTTGTTAGAACCTGACGGCAATAACGACAAAAGATTAAAGACGGTACCATCACAAGCCTACAGAAATGGCACAAAAGGTACCTACTAGTTATTTAGCCGTGTTTCCCTGTAAATTGCAATACATTCCTAGTTATTTATTTGTATTTTCTATATTCTTGTTATTATACGATTTCAATACATTTGTCACCATCCCAACTCCTCCTGCGGGTGTCGTAAGAGTCGACTAAGGGATTGAAGTGTCACTGACCACTATTTGATAAAATATTGATGGTGGGCAGCAGCATCATCATAGTGGACACATTACTGCGATCGCCAATCCGCTTGCCTAGTGTGGCGATTATGGGCATTTACCTCCTAATGCGTTTATAGGTACGCATAGTTGCCTACGTCCAGCAGTGGACTATCATAGTCTGATGATGATGATGATACGATTTGAATATTAGGTATGCATAAATTTATGACCACAGCTGGATACAATTTTTTCACTTTCATATCGTATATCTGCTAGCATACAAGTAAATCGTCGTCTAATAGCCAAAACTCACACTCCACTTAGCAACCTCGTATGTCAGTATTGAATCAGATCGTAACTGAGATACGAGCTTTATTTCGAGTACGTATTTGTTATTATAGTTAGTTTTGTTTGTCAACTGGAGAAATATTTGTATGGTATTAATATGTATCCGTGGAATGGAGTGAGCTTAATGTAGTGTTTGTAAATATTATTTTTGGAAAGTTTAGTAAAAACGCAAATTTTCAAATCCGGCCGCCCTATAGGTACAATTCATGTACAATTACGACCGCCGTTCGGTTGCTAGGCGACGAAAAAGAATAACAGAGACGTCATTGGGGTATCAAATAAAATAGGACTGACTGAGACAATTTCTCTCATCTGCTCAGATGCTTCTTTTGGTAGATCAACGTTTGACATATTACTGATTGTTTCAGAGTCTATATTAAGCAGGACGTAAAAAGTGGGCAAGGAATAAATAGGTAATAGTTAAATCGAAATTCCTCCGCGCGCCTCGCAAAGTTGCTGATGTATCTGCAATGTTGGCTATAATGTACCCTGATATGGATGGATGATTACGTGAAACGTAAGTAAGATTTACATTTTTTTATAGTATACGAGTAAGTAGGTAGTATTTACTGATACATAGTTTGTGTACACAAATACCGTGTGGTGACGGAAGTAAGAATACATTTGTCACCATATTTAATACAGTGTGTCCTTAGCCATTGGACAAAGCCGAAACGTATACAATATACATACATATATGCGCTAGGGTATTTAAAACCGATATACGCACTATAGTAACAATTGATGTAGGTAGCCGTTACCTACAAATAAATTAAGAAAATTTGGATAGACTTTAAAAGCTTATCAATTCATTTTTGACCGACTTCAAAAAAAGGAGGAGGTTCTTAATTCGACTGTTTTTTTTAGGTTGTATGTATGTTACCTGATATCTCTGAGAATTGTGAACCGATTCTAAAATTTATTTTTGTGATGAACGTGTATATCCCCGAGATGGTTCCATTGGCCCCAAGTTGGGGTCTTATAGGTATGGCGCTTTTGGTAATTTTTATTAATTTACAAGAATTTGCATCCAGAAAGTAGGATTTGAGGAAATCTATGATGAAAACAAATCGGGGATCTTGGAGAAATCGGTTTTTTTTAATTTTTAATTTGGTGATTGTTATGGTTCCGTACCACAATGAAAAAACGAAACTCTTACAGGATTACTTTCTTGTCCGTCTGTCTGTCAAGAGGTATCCTGCCTTTTCGTAGAATTTCAGTTTGCTAAATATCACTTGCCAACCAACTTTTTGCAAATGATTCACTTGGCATACCAACATTTACCAAATTATTATTTGCAAACATTCATTTGGGTGAATTTCTTTCTGTAAACTAGGTTAGGTTAGGTTGGAGTTGGAACATGATAATATGCGAAAGACACTTCTGCGTAACGTTAGTTTGCCATGTGATGATTCTGACAAATGAAACTATGAGAACAATAGTTTGGGAAGTAATAATATGCTATAAAATTTTCGGCCACACATTAGTAAATCCTGTCAAGACCATTTACCTTTGGAATGCGTGAACGTATCGAGTTTAAATTTAAATGATATACTAAGGTCTTACCGTCCCTTGAGGCTGTGAAAAAATCAGAATTGTCAATGAAAAAAAAATCACAAAGAACGATATAACAGGTAGTTCCAATTAAGAGGGATTCCCGATTGTTCCATAGAACAATGACGTCATACAACTAAATTATATGTTAATTTTTAATTGTTATAGAATTACCAAGTATCATTTGTTCCAAACCTGTAATAATATGAAAAAAACTGATATGGCAGTATTGTAAGATTGTTCTAGACAACAAAATGGCAAACATGATATTTTAAATTGTTCCATGGAGCTGACACAATTAAATAGCAAATAAAATGACAAATTAGAGATTAATATGTGTATGTGCCTTTACAAATTAGAGATTAATATGTGTATGCAAACTATTTCTCATCTTGGTTTTGCGTACTGGCAGTTCATAGTAAACTAATCTTGATTTTCTTATGCATTTCGTTGGCAAGCCTTTGGTAAGATTTTGGTGTGACGATTTGATGCCTAAATCCAGTAAGTATATACAAAACTACGTGGCATATTCGCACGTTATCAACTAAACTGTAAAAACAGGACCCTAAAATAGGTACCCTACTAAGACTTCACTGTCTGTCTGTCCGTCTGTATTATTTGCAAAGTATTGACTAAAACTTAGTACCTGTACCTACCACAACTAGGTACTACTCATGTAGTTTTATGGGACAACTGGGAAATGTAATTACATTTTTTTCCATAATGGAACAAAGTGAAAAAGAATAGTTTTATGTTGTACTAGGTAGTACTGCACTGCAAGTAAACCAGAATAATAAGCTAGTATGTAATTATGTGGAACAAAATGAGAAGAAATATACTGCTTTGTACCATGACGTCACTGTTCTATGGAAATGAAATGAAATGAAATACAAAATAAAACACGGTGTAGACTCGATGACTAAACAAGAAAGGCATATTTGGCGTTTTTCTAAATTCGCTCACTAAGGGGTGAAAAAGAAGTTGAAAGTTTGTATGAGGTATGAATATTTTTCAGGTTGCAGACTTGAAACTTTGTTTATAGACTCTTTGATACTATAAAATAATAGTGTGTTCGGCGTTTTATAAGTTAATTGATACTTAACAAGAAAAGCATATTTGGCAGTTTTCAAAATTGACCCCCAAGGGGTTAAAAAGAAGTTGAAAGTTTATTTGAGATAAAACGGTTTTGTGATTTATCATCCAATCATCCATTTTACTTCAAAACGTGATATTTCCTTACTTAGGGAAGTGGAACTGCCGATGAAGGCTAGAACGGAACTCCGGAAATCTTTGGTGTTTTGTATGTATGTAACTGGTTATGCATTTTAAGCAATGAAGATGGTCGTATAAGTTATTGTAAAATACCAGTTCTGATGGGGTATTTCCTTAGGAACTGAGGGAACTGGTCAAACCTTAGGATTGTGTATTATCATTTACAAATCAAGCATTTTCATTTATGCGTTGTACTGTATGTGGAACTGCCGATAAAGACCAGAACGGAACTCCTTAACGACACGTGTTTCACTTTTGGCAGATATTTCTGATTGATTGCGTAAGTTATGGAGCGATGGCGGTCATGCAAGTTTTTGACAAAGATCAGTTTAGATGGTAGGTCAAGTTAAGGAATTAAGGGAACTGATTAATGTAGAGTATTTATGTAAGCTACTCTGTAAAAGAGGTTTCATACTATTCTGCCGTCATAACAAAAAAGGGCACAACTAACATTTTTTGTGAAATTGAGTTACATACATATTCGGAATGAGGAAAAAAAGGCGCATGTATCTAATTTTTTTCAAAATTTTCCTGTGGTAAACTTGGGAGTTACCATAAGCAAATTGGGCACAACTACTCGAATTATTTTTGTTTATCAAAAAAGAAAGGCATTTTGTTTTATGATTAAAATAAAAGGGCATATTTTTTCACTTATGGCTTGTGACTTAATTATTTTTTCAAGTAGCACTTAGTTAAGAAGGCACTTTTGAGTTATTTAAAAGAAAAAGGCACAAGCAGCGAAATGTGCTCTTTTAATTTCTTATCCAACGACATTGATCCACTTGTCGTCGTAGAAAAAAAGGCACAACAACCTAGATGTGCCTTTATTATTTAACACACTTAATGATAGTTAAGATGAGAAAATGATCGAAACAAACAAATCGCGTCAGTTGTGCCCTAGAAGTCAACATAAACCCACGCTTAGGGATTGCAATATCCGCCTGGTTTTAATATCCGGATAATATGGATGGATAGTAATAATTATACATATTATCCGAATATCCCGATATTTTGGATAATTTCGGATAGTGGTAAAATAATACTATATAATTCTTTTAATGGGTGTAATTCGCCAAAATAAGCGTTATAGTTAACTATACAGGGTGTTTTTTTTTCGACCGTTCAAATTCTACGTAGTGAATGTGTAGGTCATACTGACCAACTTTTACTATGGGGACAAAGTCGAAATCGCGAAAAAAAAATCAGCTGTTTCATACATTTCGGCCGGCGTAATGCCGCCAATTTGTATGAAACAGCTGATTTTTTTTTCGCGATTTCGACTTTGTCCCCATAGTAAAAGTTGGTGAGTATGACCTACACATTCACTACGTAGAATTTGAACGGTCGAAAAAAAAACACCCTGTATAACGATTCATCATCGTCATCCACCTGTCTCAGTCCACTGCTGGACATAGGCCTTTGCCAATGTATGCCACAGAGCGTGGTCAGTTGACTTATGCATTCAATCGCTGCCGGCCCTCCTACCTACGCAAGACGGTGCCATCTGGCCAGAGGAGGAATTCAACGTTGCCTAACTCAACTGAATTCTCCTATTGGCTTCTTTTTCAAAGTTGTATCTATCTAACTGCAATATTTTCCCGAGGTGGACATATTCCTTAACTACTTCAAGATACATGCCATCTGTAATTACTGGGCCCAGAATGACGAGGCCATTAAACATGACCTTCATCTTGTCCATGTTCATTCTGAGACCAATTCGTTAGGACTAGGCTTGCATTCCGGAATTCCGGAATTTCGAAATATCGGAATCTCGGACCGATTTTGCTGTTTTTACATATTTAAGTTATCCATTTATTTGCAAGTAGTGTTTTATTACCTTATCCAACCAAACGAAATAAAATAGTGTGTTTAAATTATGTCTATTAACAATCTATACTTTATTAAAATAAATTAATTTGTACAATAAAAAGGCACAAGTTACGGATTGTGCTCTTTTTTTCTAATTTTCGGTAAGACTGCTTGAATGTGTTAGAATAAAAAGGCTCATTTGGTTAGTTATGTCTTTTATGTTTTGCAATAGTATTTTTGCACGATTTAATATACTAAGTAAAATAGATTTTTTTCATTTATCTCAAACAAATTAAATCAAAATAAAAAATATGTTTACAGAAGAACCAATTTATTGTTCACGAAAGTTTCCTCATTCAAAATAATGTTACTACTGTGCGTTTATATACCTGTATTTGGCAAGAAACAGTAAAATATTCAAAGTCAATTTTTGCAATTTTATCCAAATGTTAAATGTGCCCTTTTACGTTATGACGGCAGTATTGTACCTTATAGTTTCGCTCTGTCCGTCTGTCTGTCCGCAACATAGCCCAGTGGCCATTAATATTAGAAATCTGCAATTTGGTACAGATATACAATATACATATTAATCATGCCGACAAGTGGTAGAAAAAATTAGAAAAAAAAAATTTTTTTGGGTACTTCCCCAACTCGTGAAGTGTGAATGATTTTTTTTATTTGCTGTAATCCTATAGTGTGAAATATCGTTGAATAGGTCTTTGAAAAAGTAATAAGGGTCTTCAACCAAAATATTTTTCTAAAGTCAATCTTTTCGGAGATATCCGAAGAACTACGGAACCCAAGCATGGCCCGACATGCTATTGGCTGGTGTTATACGGCTAATGCTATTGATATGAAGACGTCTTTTGAAATAAATAAGCTACTCTTTAAAAGAGGTTTCATACTATTCTAACTTCTTAGGGTTCCGTAATATACTAGGAACCCCTTATAGTTGCGCTCTGTCCGTCTGTCCATCTGTCTGTCCGCAGCATAGCTCAGTGGCCATTAATATTAGAAATTTGCAATTTGGTACAGATATACATATTAGTCATACCATGGTAGTGGTAGAAAAACTTTTAAAAAACATTTTTTTTGGGTATTTCCCCGACTGGTGAAGTGTGAATGTTTTTTTTTATTTGCTGTAACCCAATAGTGTGGATTATCGTTGAATAGGTTTTTTGAAAAAAAAAATAATGGTCTTCAACCAAAGTATTATTCTAAGGTCAATCTTTTCGGAGATATCCGAAAAACTACGGAACCCAAGCATGGCCCGACATGCTATTGTCTGGTGTTTTATTACCTCAGGGGCTGCTAATGCTATTGATATGATGACGTCTTTTTAAATAAATAAGCTACTCTTTAAAAGAGGTTTCATACTATTCTAACTTCTTAGGGTTTCGTAATAAACTAGGAACCCTTATAGTTTCGCTCTCTCCGTCTGTCCGTCTGTCTGTCCGCAGCATATCTCAGTGGCCATTTATATTAGAAATCTGCAATTTGGTACAGATATACATATTAATCATGCCGTGGTAGTGGTAGAAAAAATTAGAAAAAACATTTTTATGGGGTACCTCCCCAACTGATGAAGTGTGAATGATTTTTTAATTTGCTGTAATCCTATAGTGTGAAATATCGTTGAATAGGTCTTTGAAAAAGTAATAAGGGACTTCAACCAAAATATTTTTCTAAAGACAATCTTTTCGGAGATATCCGAAGAACTACGGAACCCAAGCATGGCCCGACATGCTATTGTCTGGTGTTTTATTACCTCAGGGTCTGCTAATGCTATTGATATGATGACGTCTTTTTAAATAAAATAAGCTACTCTTTGAAAGAGGTTTCATACTATTCTAACTTCTTAGGGTTTCGTAGTAAACTAGGAACCTTTATAGTTTCGCTCTGTCCGTCTGTCTGTCCGCAGCATAGCTCAGTGGCCATTAATATTAGAAATCTGCAATTTGGTACAGATATACATATTAATCATGCCGACAAAGTGGTAGAAAAAATTAGAAAATAACATTTTTTTTTGTTTAGGTACCTCCCTAACTGGTGAAGTGTGAATGATTTTTTATTTGCTGTAGTCCCATAGTGTGGAATATCGTTGAATAGGTCTTTGAAAAAAATAAGGGTCTTCAAACAAAGTTTTTTCTAAAGTCAATATTTTCATAGACATCCGCAAAACTACGGAACCCTATCATGGCCCGACATGCTTTTGGCCGGTTTTTTATTACCTTCGGGGCTGCTAATATACCTACAGGTTGATATAAAGTGAAAAAAAGGAATTTCCTTGTAGCGGCTACGTCACTGGTTTCTAATACCCTAAGGGCCCGGCCACATGACCACGGTGCGGCGTCGTAAACATAAAACGGCGCCGCGTCGGGGTATTGCACGTTATCGCACCGTGCGAAAAACGTTGCGGTACCGTGTTGAGTATCTACTCAAACGACAACTCTTTGCTCGTGTTGTTTTCAAACCCTGGAAAAATGACTTGGCGGACCTCCTTCCACGCTCTAGTTTTTAAAAACGTATCTTTGTAATCGTCAATTGTTTTGTCGCAGAGGACTGAACGTTCTTCTACCAAAGAAATCAACATATCGGCATCTATATCCTCAACCATCTTTGAAAAAAGTGTAATTACTAGTGATCGTTATCAACGTGCACTTTCCGTGGCACTACGGTTGACAGAAAAAGTAACAAATATGAAAATGCTATTTTGTTCTATTACTCGTACCCTAAAAAAAAAAGTATACTCTTGTTAGGATACATACAAACTTTATCCTACTTTATTAAAGAAAAATCATTAATTTATGACCAGAGATCGAATTTCGATCGAATTTAATCAAAATGAATATTCTAGTAACTATTTCAAGTGGAGTAAGATCAGTGTTATACAGGGTGGGAATGAGTATTCGGACAGACCGGCTGTCCCAAATCAAAACCTAGCAAGGGACATTTTTTGTCAAAATACGTTTTTTTAATGTATCTGCCCCAAATGCTGAGCTGCGTCTAATGCAAAAACACCTGTATTTATATCTCAATTAGAATCAAAGTTACGAGACCCACCAAACCTAGCAAGGGCATTTCTTACATGCCACCAACATATTCAAAATCCTAGTAAGTACCGTCGAATGCTGCAACTTTGCCAACCTGCTACAATTTTGCCCATTTTACAAAAACCCACTTTTCTGCCAAACTATTACATATTCTTTTCTTCTATAAATAGTAAAATGTGTAGAATTTATCTGGCAACCCATTTCAACATATTTTTTCCTGGCAGCACACCTACTTTTAAACTCAGTCGGTGTTAACGCTTAGAAAGCAACCAAGTGTTTTTTCGATGTGTTCAAAACTTTTATTATAAGTGCGAAAATATCTGTTATAGCCACTTGTGGAGTACTCATATGGTAAGTAAATATGCTCTTTGCGATGTTTTATGAAGTTTTTCATGTAAATAAACTCTTTTAAGGCCAGAATGACGACGGGCAATGTTGGGAAAGGTTTCTTAGAATGTACATGTCCCAAAATTGCCTGGTCTAGGGTTGACACTATATTTATTTTGTAAAAAAAAATATGAAAAAAAAATAGTTTTATTAATTAAGTCTTTAGCTACTATTAACTATTTGTTATTTCAACCCTTACAATACTGAAATTTAG
This sequence comes from Thaumatotibia leucotreta, assembly GCA_025490895.1. Lineage (NCBI taxonomy): Eukaryota > Metazoa > Arthropoda > Insecta > Lepidoptera > Tortricidae > Thaumatotibia > Thaumatotibia leucotreta. Next base: position 17,829 of record JALPQI010002039.1, read on the forward strand.
CAAATTAATAAAAGAAATGCAATTTTTTTAAGTAGTAAAATTATTGGTGTCTATTTTGTTTGGCACAACCCTAGCTACGCTTGGGACAATGTATGGAAATGCTGTAGAACACGTCACAACTATGCCTATGTCGTAAAAAAAATACTTGCGTAGTATTTAGTGTATTCTACTGGCACCTTGGCTTAGATATGACTGCTATAAAATTAAAAAGGGTTTCCATTTTTAAATTCTCCATATATTACCACAGATAATCCAGTAGGCAAAGTTGCAGCTTTTGGCTACAACTTTGACTGTAACTTTAAATGTTTCTAGAAGCTAAACTATTAGTATTTGGCATACTTTGAACCCTGATACTAATGTATTTTGAACTAGATTAGCTTAGCAATGTAAGAAAGAGTACAGATAACACATACTTTAAGAGTTACTTGAAAAAAACATGAATTTCCGTGCAAAGTTGTAGCAGTTGACGGTAACATTTTCAAGTCCAAAAACCTGGCAACTGCATGCTATACTAGGTTTTTGAGTTTGTAAATGGAACACACTTGGTTTTTGAATATGGAAATTGTCCCTTACTAGGTTTTTGATTTTAATAATTGGCGAAGGGTCGTACAAGGAATTCAAATACCTATAACAATAAATAAAACCTATCAAGTCAGTAATGAGTGAATTTTGAGTGCTCCCGCGCTCCCTGCCTGCGGTTTTTGTCACCGCCCCGTGGGTGTCGTAAGAGTCGACTGAGGAATTGAATTGATATTGACCATTTATTTATCGACGATCGATGACGGGCAGCAGCGTCATCAAAGTGGCCAAAATATTAATGATTTTAACTAAAAGTGTATGTGAACTCAAGGCTTAAGGTTTCAAGTTGGTGACGAGACCAAGATCCTGTTCTAAAAGTGCGCGATTATGGAATTATGCAATTATTTAGGCTTTGTTTACAATTATTTTAGTTTCTACTGACGATTGGTATAGGGCGTTTTGGTTGTTAACCGACAAAGAACCGACCAAAAAATTGTAATATTTGATAATAAACAAAATTGGATCTTCGATAATTCATAACGTCACTATCATTACGGTCGTGCATTATTTGTCGATATTGTCCGTTGTCTCTCTATGAAAGAACCCTGGACAAATTATCAGAAGCTTCAAATTACGACGAAGGTATTGATAAAACAAATCAAATAATGTCAATACTTGTTTGTTGCTATTATATTGTGTTTGTCATTTCTTTCTATTTCTTTCCACAACTCGACATCAAACGTGCCTATTTTGCGTGGTCCCGACGCTGGTCCAGTAGTTTTCGGGGACTTCACATACACACTGGAATTTCTTCGCAGGTGTCTGCAGGTTTCCTCACGATGTTTTCCTTCACCGTAAAGACTTGTGAATATCAAATGATATTTCGTACAACAGTTTTTGAAAAACTTATTGCTGATTGAATGTTTATTGCCGTTTTTTTTATTTTCGCTGGTAAGCCGATAGTCGCGTGTGTAGTACTGTTTATACACGTGATATTCGAATGGCATGCACAATTATTGCACATGCATACACTCGTAGCAGAAGATGATACCAAAATTTTCTCCTATCAGGATCGAAAGAGCTCGCGATTCTGAGTGGAAATCATAAGTTACAAAAACAAAAAACAAGTGCGAGACAACTTTAAATAAAATGACTCGTTATGGCAATGACCCTACTGGGGGAGGCCTATGTCCAGCAGTGGACATTTATCGGCTTAGAATGATGTTTTTGGGAAGTTTCAATGTGTAGTAAATTGTTAGCAAGTACTTTGCAGCGAAGCTCTGCGGGAAAGGACTGGTAGTCAGTAATTTCAAAATCATTGAAATACCCTAGATTGCAATTAAATAGGGTGCTTTGCAGTCATTTCATAAGTCGTCTTATTTGAAATTACCATAAAACACACCGTTATTTTTATCATAATAAAGATTCATTCCGATATTACCCGAGCAGAATTTCTGTAGTTTGAAATTACCCCAACGCACTATAGTACAATTTTACCTTTACCTTATTAAAATGGTAATCCTAATTCCGGATTTCAAAGTAAGCATTTGCTTGATTTTATATTTGATATTTTAAGAGTTTACTGTTTACAAGCAGGAAAATTTACCATTTTTGTGTGTCATACTTCCTGGCGGTGACATGGTGTCGTACAGTATTCAAACCAACATCAAAAAAATGTACATTAAATGTACGAAATTGTACGCTAATTAAAAAAAATTGTACTACGCGTACGAGACGAGAAAACGGTGTTAATCTGTCACAGCTAGGAAGCATACTTCCTGGTGGGGGCTATTTGTATTGTTATGTTGCGGCCGAGTTTTCAATGGGCATGTCAATCAGAAAATATGTACGAAAATTGTACGTTCTGGTATTGCTGAATATCTCCGTAGAAATAGTTTCTCGTTTCTATTATAACGAATTATACTCCTATTTCCTATATCATTACGCGCAGAAGTTATTTACAATGATGGTTAATAGGGAAACAGTTTATGTACCTACTGCACAATGCAATAATAGTTATGTACATGCGTAAATATGTAAGACGACGATTACATGCCACTTATTGATGTATATAATTGATCAAACACGTTAAATAAATCAAGTTCCATTGAAATGTTTTTAGTACCAAATTAAAGCACCTATGAGATAGATATACCTAAAAACGCTTTAGAACCAGAACGTACATTTCTCGTACATATTTTCTGATTGACATACCCATAGACAACTCGGCCGCAACATAACAAAACAAATAGCCTCCGCCAGGAAGTATGCTTCCTAGCGGTGACGGATTAACACCGTTTTCTCGTCTCGTACGTGTAGTACAATTATTTTTAATTAGCGTACAATTTCGTACATTTCATGTACATTTTATTGATGTTAATTTAATACTGTACGACACCATGTCACCGCCAGGAAGTATGACACATCTTTGTACCACTTGCTAGGTTTCAGTTTTCTAATTGACATAACATTTCTATTATTTTTTTGTAATCAGTTGTTAGTAAGGCACATAAAAGTTCTAAAAAGATAGATATATTAAGTTTCAATAGTTTGTCTTATAAAGCAAGTTATACTTCTTTATATAAGACAAAGTCTTGTGAGATAAAGGTCTCTGCTACTATTTTTTTTAACAAAATGTTTATTTGCCTCTCCTGTAAAATTTCGCTAAATACACTTACTAGGCTTTGATCTGGGACAGCCGAGACTTTACCAATACATTTGTGATTTCAAAAGAAGTAAAAAATATTATGAGACATATGTCATTTTCGGACAAAAAAAGTTTGTTTTTTTAATTCTTATTTGTCATTTTTTTTATATTAATTTAATAATAAATTGTAAGGAAAAAATTTTAATTTCGGTATAGGTAATTATTTATTATAATTAAAATGACTATAATTTATGAAATTTTAATAATCTATAAAATACCTGTGTATTTGATTTTTCTGTCAAGCATATTTTGCCACCAATACCGCAGTTGCCGCACGTTGATAACGATCACTGGTGTTTACTAACTGAGTAAACTGAGAAAGAAACTTGGTACTAAAAGGATTGTGACGTTCCTTTCAGAAATTATAGTCATTTTAATTATAATAAATAATAATTACCTACACCGATTTTAATCACTTATTCAAATTACACTGATTAAACCAGTAAACGACTAAAATGTATCAAACAGATTTGGCTGTCAAACGTTCACGTCAAATTGAAAAATCCATTATACAGGGTGGTTAGTGAGTAACCCGACAAACTGGAAAGGTGTATTCCTGACCACATTTTGAGACTATAATGTCATATGAACTTTTCTGGAGTCAGCTTAATTTAAGAGATAATGACAGTCATGTTTAAAAAAAAAAACTATTTTCATAATAAGTCACTGATAAATGCCTGCACGATTAAAATTCTTACGCTAATAGTTTTTATCTTGACATACTTACTGACGAAAGTTAGAGAAAATGACAAAAAGTATCAGAAAATTTTAACCTAAGAAAAAAATATATATTTAAAATAAATTCTTTCCTTATTTATTATTAATCATGTATAAAAAAATGAAAAAAATCACAAAAAAAAATTAAAAAATCAAACTTTTTTTGTCCGAAAATGACATAATATATCGACGCTGGAAAGGAGAAATTGGATAAGCGACACAGTGCGTACTTTACAGGAGAAGCAAAAAACCGCCGAGATTTTCGAAAAAAAATCATTTAAATTAATCAGCAGGCCAAATCAAATAATTGAAGCATTATTTATGTACATAAACATGTTTTCTATGTGATGTTTTAATTATTTAACGTTTTCAAGTGTTATTTAATGATTTACTGTCGCTTAAGCAAAATGGTCGGAAAAATTGATTCAGGTAAAATTATCTAACCAACACGTTGTGTAAGAAATAAGGAAGGTAAAAAGGTCCACCCGAGACTTACATAACGAATGTATCCCGTTAAAATTATCTAACTGCCGAAGTGGCTTATTTTATATTCGGGTAAAAATATATAAATTGATAAAATAGCATAAATATATCATTAAGAAATATCCACATACTTAAAATGAGAAACTATTTTAGACTTCATAGTTAGTCATATTAATTACATGAGTAACATTCCGTGACTAGTAAACGAATTTACTTACACGTGAAAAAAGAAAAACCGTTTTAGGAATTTTTATAACATTATTCCAAAAAGTAGGTAAATAGTAAAAATGGATATGTGAAGGGGATGGTTCATAAATAAATGTAGGTAAAAATGGATAAACGCCAATAAGTAGTTCAGATATCATAGTCAAGTAATATTGTCTAACCGTTTTCAATTTTAAATTAAGATGAAGGTAAAATTGTCCAAACGACATGAGAACATATCATACAGTCAGGTAGAAAATAGCTAACCGACAAGTGAAGTTTAGTTGTTACACAGCAAAAATATCCAAGTAAAATTTAACTTGTCATGACGAATAGGTAAAATAATTCAAGATTAATTATGTTGAATTATATTTTATCTAATCTCCAATTTACTAAAAGTTGTCAAAAACCAAGTCGTTTAGTAATAAAAAATGGTCGAAAGTTCTCTCAATCACCAATGGGATAAGCGACACAAATGTTATCAGATGGATACGAAACCTAGCTCATTCGACGCAGAAAAATTCGCCGATTCTAACGGTGTATATAACTCAATATCTTCAAAAGTGTCGCTTATCCAATTTCTCCTTTCCAGCGTCGATATGTTTCATAACATTTTTGACTTCTTTTGACATCAAAAATGCATTGGTAAAGTCTGTCCGTATACTCATTTCCACCCTGTACTCCACTTGAAATAGTTACTAGAATATTCATTTTGATTAAAATAAAGACTTTGCAAAATGTCGTTTACCAGTACTGTTATGTGTCATAAATTAATGACATTAATTTTTTTCTTTAATAAAGTAGGATAAAGTTTGTATGTGTCCGAAGGAGAGTACTATTTTTTTTGTGGGTACGTACGTACGAGTTATAGAACAAAATAGCATTTTCATATTTGTTACTTTTTCTGTCAATCATAGCCATTGCCACGGAAAGTGCACGTTGATAACGATCACTAATAATTACACTTTTTTCAAAGATGGTTGAGGAATACCTATATAGATGCCGATTTGTTGATTTCTTTGGTAGAAGTACGTTCAGTCCTCTGGGACAAAACAATTGACGATTACGAAGATACATTTTGAAAAACTAGTGCGTGGAAGGAGGTCTGCCAAGTCATTTTCCACGGTTTGAAAACAACACATGCAAAGAAAAGACAAAACTTTGATGCATCTACTCAACACGGCACCGCAACGTTAATCTGCAGGCGCCGGTGCGCGGCGCGACAACGTGTGTTTGCCCGATGCAGCACCGTTAAACTGCACGACGCCGCGTCGTATTTTCGCACGGTGCGATAACGTGCAATACCCCTACGCCGCGCCGTTTTACGTTTACGACGCCGCACCGTGGTCATGTGTCCGGGCCCTAACTGATATGTCATTTTGGCTTTGTGCAATGGCTATGACACTCTGAATAACATCCATTTCTGTGAATATTAAGTTTTAAAGATGTGATCCACATAGGATTGATGAGATACCTCAAATACGAGTATATAAATATACAAGTATATTTATATCTTTTTTATTAACCTACGATTAATTTTCAATCAAAAAATAAAAGTAAGACTACTGATAAAGACTACGAAGCTTGTTAGCGGCACCTATTTACGATTGGCCATTTGTGCAATTTGTTATAAATGTTATGAATAACCCTCTGCCGCTGATGTGACATCTAGTAGATACCAGTGCATTGCAATGTCGCCGTTACAATGTGGATAACAAGATTTAATCTTATCACGTCACCAGACCAGTGGCAGTCGTCGTCGTCAGTGGCAGAAGGGTAACGAAGGCTGTCATGAACTGCTCCTTGGTGAACCGAAGGAATTACTGTTACAGAAACAGGATCGTTTTTTTTTTTCAAGCCTGTAGGAGTGTCCATCTGCTGGGTAAAGGCCTCTCCCTCAGATCTCCACAGCTCCCGATTCGGTGCCAACTCTGGCCAATTGTTGGCGAAGGCGTCCAGGTCGTCCCGCCATCTCCGCCTGGGCCTGCCTCGTCCCCGCCTAGTTTGCGGCATCCACTTGCTGGCTGTAATAGCCACCTTTCTGGATGCATGCGGTAGACAGTAGACGTGGTCGGCCCAATCCCACTTTAGCCTGGCAGACTTTCATTTGGACTTATGACTTTAGGTGATTGACCATGTTTGAGCATCGTAGGTTAGGACGGGCAGGTTACACATGTCGACTAATTTGCGCTTCAGTGACATTGGAAGGTCGCCCTTCATTAGCTCTGTCATGGACCAGTAGCTCTTCCCGGCATTTTGAATACGGCGTTCAACTTCCTTGTCCTGCCTGTTGCTGAAAGAGACTAGCTGGCCCAAGTAGATATACTCATCGACATAATGTATCATCTGCCCGTCTACTTCGACCCTACATTTTGTGCTGTTAATCATCACCTGAGTCTTTGTGCGATTCATATGAACTTGACGGTGTTTCTATGCGATTTTGTTAGATACGCGTTTTTTTTGTTCATTACCATCACCACTTTATTTACCGTTTTATAAAAGCAAACGAGACTATTGTGCGAGAATAGCAGACAAACATGCGTCTGCTACAAGATAATCGAAAATGACTCCACTATTTATATGCAGTTCATCAATAATTTGGGTTCGGTAATGACTTGATTGTTGCGACTGAATAATCGCATAGAACTACCCTATCGATTGGCATCAAATTTTTTTGTCAAATATGACAATTTTCTCGCACTTATCTATTGTATACGCACATACAGGGTGGAAATTCTTTTCACGCTTCTATTCAAGATCAACAAAATTCTACTTAGATTTTTCTCTACTCTTAAAGTATGTTAAAAAAACACGGAAGATGAACTAAAAAAAATGTATTTGGTCTTTGACGGAATTATTATGACCACAGCCAGATCTCCTTCTCTAGTAGTACTTACAGATTGAGAGTAAATCGTCTGTGACAGACGATGACGAATCTATAAGGTTTCCGTTCTTGTCATTTTGGCTATGGTGACTTTAAAACGCCCTATTATTTTTTTTAATGAATTATAGAGTTAATGAACGATTTATTGTTTTAGAGTAAGCGATACTACTAATGAAACACAGTCAACGAGTCTACCCCATTGAATGAGGCAAACCTAGGCAACGGAATTCCTCTGGCAAATGAAACCGCCTCAGACAATGTGTAAGGACACAGCTTTCTGCTAGTCATCGATTTCTAAGAATCAACCGAACAAACCTACAATAAGGTGTAATACTCATACAGTATATTATGATCATCCTCCAACTCCTCATCAAACCCGCACTATTACACCTTATAGTAGTTTTGTCACCAAAGGCATACTAAACTTCAGCTCAATTGGCCCTTTCAATTCTTCATCAGGTCAGGTTCATCTATTGTATTGTTATCGAAGTTAAGTAAGCATACTTCTCCTCTCACTACAATCGGCCCACCAAAATCTGGTTCAATTAATCGTTGCAATATTTGTAAGCATACGTATGTACATAACGTAGGCACAGCTACAAAAGTCGGTATGTGATTTTTTTTGATTTTTGGATTTTAACGCCATTTTGAACCTTTCTAGAAGACTATCTATAATAGTTCAGGATTTATGAATTTTATCATCATATCATCATCATCAGCCTATGATAGTCTACTGCTGGACTTAGGCCTCTCCTTTTAATTACGCGTGTGGACGCATTAGGAGGCAAATGCCTATAATCGCCACGCTGGGCAAGCGGATTGGCGATCGCAGTAATGTTTCCACTATGATGACGCTGCTGCCCATCATCAATCTTTTATCAAATAATGGTCAGTGACACTTCAATCCCTTAGTCGACTCTTACGACACCCGCAGGAGGAGTTGGGGTGGTGACAAATGTATTCTTACTGCCGTCACCACACGGCCAATGAATATCATACATAAGCGGGTTCGATTCCCGGTTTAACCATGAAATAATTCAAAATGCAATTCAACTTGTTTTTGTAAATCGAAATAATGTCTTCTTTCAGTAAGATGTTTGTTCCTTTACAATAATTAAGGTATTTTTTCTCCGACGTCGCGATATTTTTTTTCCATACAATTGTTTTAAAAAAAAAATTAATGCTGTTTTATTCAGTTTTAAACATAAAAGGAATCTTCTTTCAGTAAAATATGCTATCTATGATATTTAAGGTACTTTCCCTCCATGTGGCATCGCCGTGGGACGCCCTGTATAATAGATCAGTACATACGAGACAGGCTGCTCGCGAGCATCGCGAGTTGCGACATATTTTAATGTTGTATTCCTAGCCATATTTAGACTCTTTAATGTTACATGAAATTTCCTGGATTCGGCTTGGATTAGAGATAATCAACCCTTTTTAGAATAAGTTCGAGTTGTGATAATACTGATAATAAATACTCAAATATTTAATGCCCTCGCTGGGATTTGAACCCGGATCCTCCAGCATCGTAAGCACATTCACTACTAAGTAGGCTACGGAGAAGGCTGACTAATAATATAACTTATCTAACTTTTTTATTATAGGAACCAGGAGTTGCCAGAGGAAGAGCATGAATTTATTATAGAGAAAGGTACTAGTCATGTAAATAGTCCAATTACAGGGCGACGGATAATTAATGTACAACATTTACTGGATCAATTAGCTAAGATCAATGATCATGGCCCATAATTTGGATGTATTTTTTCTTATATGAAAATTAAATCTCAAAAATGAAAGGGACTGCACTCGAAATAGTCCATTATATTACGGAAAAAAAGTTCACATTCGGATACCAGCACCAAATGTTAGTATGTTGTTAAATATGTCATTCTGTATCCAAAACTGCCGGGAGACACTCTCTCAAAGGTCAAGGTCACCAGTAATGACGTCATCAAAATGCCTAGTGCCTAATTTCCAAAAGCGCTTATTTGTTCCTCAACCGCCCAACGTACACCATTGTGTGTGGTATCAATTGAAAGGTTATTAAATATGCTCTAACTTTGTCTTTTTGTGTTATAGCGAACATCTAAAAATAAAAAAATATCGTTGAAAGAATAACAATATTTTTTTTCTCTTTTCGTACAATGTACATTTCATCAGGAAACAAGCTGTATTAGAAAAAAATATTGTACTACATAAATGTAGCCAAACTATTATCCTAAAATAAACAGTTTAAATCATCGAAATCGGTTGAAAATAAACAAAGTTATGTCATTTTCTATATTCCGCGGCAAACGCCATACACCTGCCATCCGCCCGCCCGCCAGTTCGAAAATGTAAATTGCACCCAAACTATGCGATTGATTTATACTGATAAGATATGAACTAAAAGCCAATTAATTATACAAATACAAGTTATTTAAAAATACTGTTGTTATTAAAATAAAATACATAATTTAAGAAAAAACCAAATTAAAAAAAAGTAAGGTAGAAATGTAAGGTGTAAGAAATGTAAGGTAAAAGGTAACAAATGAATAATAATAACTTCTAACTATCAATAAAAGAATATTTGTATTTATTTAACGTTTTATTCTGAACAGTAAATTCTGGAGCCAGTTCCTTCACATACACAAAGAAGAGTGCAATTTAAAACGTTTTTTACGCATACGCCAACGTGGACAGGGCACAAGTTCTTTACAACTTGCACTTGCATCAGGAATCGTTTTCCACAATGGAACTGTAATATAGACAAATATTTTCTCTGCTTTTTTCTAGCTCCAATCGCAAGGATCAATTTTCTTGTGGATAAAGCAAGGCACTTCGTCCATATATTCGTTTGTTTGTAGAATGGTCCGCTTCAGATGTTGAGTCAGTTTCAGTGCATCTTTAGTTGGTGAGATTGAGAGAAAAATGGAATATAGAGAAACTAGAGTCCTTAAGATGAAATGAGCATTATAATTGATTAAATATTTATATCACATTTGTTTTGAATTAATGTTTAATAAAAGTAATGTATGATCTATATAATGAATTACTTACCATCCCTTTACAGATATATAATGAATTATATGTATATAACCAGTTAATTCATAGCTTGTGCTAGTTAGGTATAAAAAAATAAATACGTAATGCATTAATTACCAGAGTTTTAATTCATTTGTTCTTTGAATATACATAGAAATAGATTAGACACTTGTTTTAAGACTATAAATAACTTATAGTTTAGTTTAGTTTATATCACTATATATATATCACTTTATTCTAAAATAATGTATAGAATAAATACAATGATTATTCAATTCATCGATAGGTACATTAATTTCATAACCATGTAATATAATTATAATAACAACAAATTACAATTAAAGTACATTACATAAGAATTACTTAACTGACAACACTTTCTTGGCGATGTCCAACTTTGAAGTGCACTAAAAAGAATGATCGAAATTGGGTCATACAAACCCTTTTATACCCATTTTCAACCAGTCAATCATGCCATCTTGTTCATCGTCGCGCTTATCACGTCCAGCAGCGCCGACCCTGGAACACGTGCGTCTCATATTATGCCCGCGAGTGCGGACTGATTGATGGCTTCGCGTTTAATTGCTACGGAAATGTTAATATGCAGCTAACGTAACGACTGTACAGTCGAAGACAAAATAAGGGGTATGCAAAAACGTTCAAAAATATGTCCCAGTGCACTCTAATTCTGTGTAATAAGAACGTCGTAACATATTTATGAACGGATTCTTTCGATACTGATGTCATCTTGTTGAGGGTGTTGTTTCTCGAAATAATTCTGATCAACATCCTCAAGTCAATTTTTTCCAACTTCGTAAAGTATCGGGTACTCCTCACGTCATTTTAGCTTGCCTAGAAGTGGTTTCCTCTTTCCACTCTCTCTCCGCTTCTATTTCTTTCAGTTTACTCAATACTCTATCACATACATCGTATGCTATGATAGACAGGCGGAGACACGCTCAAGGACTGCGTTCGTCACTTATGTAATGTAAGGGTTAGTTTCAAGATTGTAAAAATAAGCTAATATGGTAAGGTCACGTCCTCCGCCGACCGGACAGTCATGTCGTGATAAACTATCTGTCCATGGCTACTGGAAAGAGGGAAAGAGGAAGACCACCACTTGGATGACGAATGTCCAGAGAGATTACAAATGATATAACAATTAATTACAGCAAGGCGGAACTGAATAGCGGTAAAAACTTTATGTTCACATAATACCTTGTAAACTGTGTGGAAGCAATAAATGATTGAGTATTGAGTATTGAAAGTATCTCACCAACAAAAGATGCACTGAAACTGACTCAACATCTAAAGCGGACTATTCTACAAACAAACGAAGATATGGATGAAGTGCCTTGCCTTATCCACAAGAAAATTGATCCCTGCGATTGGAGCTGGAAAAAAGAAGAGAAGTATTTGTCTATATTCCAGTTCCATTGTGGAAAACGATTCCTGATGCAAGTGCAAGTTGCAAAGAACTTGTGCCCTGTCCACGTTAGCGTATGCGTAAAAAACGTTTTAAATTGCACTCTTCTTTGTGTATGTGAAGGAACTTACTGCAGAATTTACTGTTCAGAATAAAACCTTGAAATATATATATACATAATATTCTTTCATTGATAGTTAGAAGTTATTATTATTAATTTGTTACCTTTTTTCTACCTTAATCTAAGTACCTATGTTTTTTCATTTGGTTTTTTCTTAAATTATGTATTTTATTTTAATAACAACAGTATTTTTAAAATGACTTGTATTTGTATAATTAATTGGCTTTTAGTTCATATCTTATCAGTATAAATCAATCGCATAGTTTGGGTGCAATTTACATTTTCGAACTGGCGGGCGGGCGGATGGCAGGTGTATGGCGTTTGCCGCGGAATATAGAAAATGACATAACTTTGTTTCTTTTCAACCGATTTCGATGATTTAAACTGTTTATTTTAGGATAATAGTTTGGCTACATTTATGTAGTATTTTTTCTAATACCGCTTGTTTCCTGATGAAATGTACATTGTACGAAAAGAGTAAAAAAATATTTTTATTCTTTCAACGATATTTTTTTATTTTTAGATGTTCACTATAACACAAAAAGACAAAGTTAGGGCATATTTAATAACCTTTCAATTGATACCACACACAATGGTGTACGTTGGGCGGTTGAGGAACAAATAAGCGCTTTTCGAAATTAGGCAGCAGCCATTTTGAGGACGTCATTACTGGTGACCTTGACCTTTGAGAGGGGGTCTCCCGACAGTTTTGGATACAGAATGACATATTTATCAACATACTAAAATTTGGTGCTGGTATCCGAATGTGAACTTTTCCCATACATACGTGTCCGTAATATCATGGACTAAAATTCAATTTTCGGTGTGAAATGTGCAAGAGAAATTTAATGTCAGTTCTGATGAACGCTGCGATGATAGTATGGATGTAAACCATAAAAGCTGTTTCAGTTATGGGCTCATGCCTAAATCATGTGAGGTTTTTTCGGCTACTTTTTGACGATGTAGAAAAATACACGAGAGGTCTCCTTGTACCCCTCCCCTAACGTGATCTTTCGTGATGTTTTCTTGGACCCCCTCCCCCCCTATAGGACCTCGCATGATTTATGCACAAGCCCTATGATGTCTATGGGATCAGGATTTTCTCATTAGGTAGTGCTTACTTCTCAATTTAAAATGCCTGACCTTACTCCTAAATTATATTTGGCAACTGAAAACACAGTTTGTGAGTGGTGAGAAAGAGTAGCAGCATATTGTATGGCCGATGCCGCCAAAAAAAACAGACTGCAATATCTCAACGAAATGTTATTTTTTTAAGTAGGTAGTAACACTACGATGTACCTATATATTATATAAAGTTAAATATCCCATATACCACTGAAAAAATATCGAAGCTTACCAACGCCAGAGGTGGAATTTGAACCCAACGTCCTCAGCTTTCGTGGCTGATGCTTAAACCACTGGAGTGGCCGAGTGGTTTAGGCAACAGCTGCAAAACTAAGGACGAGGCTCCAAATCCCACCTCTGGCGTTGGTAAACTTCGATATTGTTTATTTAGTACCTAATGTACCTATATTATGACATCAAATATTTAAATTAGTGAATGTAATAATTTTTTTAGGATCTATTTTTTTCTTTTAACTGTAATTCTTCAATTTACAGTTGTAATTGTGTATAATAAATAATAAAAGTCTTAATGTTTTACCTATGTGCATTTTTATTTTTATAATGAATGCAATTTAATTTAGTAAAATAAGCTCCCTAAAACCTGATAACAGCTGGTAAGTCACATAATAATTATACAGATCTAATGCATAATTCCATTCATTTGGCTTTTCACGGAAACTACTTCACCAAACATTACACCGAAGCGAATTCTGTAAATGTCAAATTAGTATGGACTCGCAAATGTGCGTCGTTGGCACTGTGCATGTGCAATCGTTGGTGGACTCTTGTGCGTTTGACGCACCCAGCAGTGGGAAAGTTGAATGTCTACGAAAAGCTGGTGGTAGTGAATACTTAGGGCCTATATTCTACAGTATCGTGTTCCGATCAGAAAAAATCGTTTTTTTTTAAATTATAGTGGACGACAAGTGGGCTTGCCTTACCAGTTGGTCAAACAGGCATACTCTCGAACCAAGTCAATTTTGTTCTTCCGCGGATTTTTTTCTCTTACTATTTCCTAATCAGAATACGATGCTGTACAGTCGCCATCTGATATAGCAGAGCGGCCAGGGAACTCATAAATATCTGAGCAGGCCTCTATTGGCATGCTCAGATATTTTTGAGTGCCGTGGTCGCTCAGATATATCTGATGGTGACTGTAACAAATTGATTGATCTGTATCGAAAATCCATTTTCAGTACAGATTTTTGCCGCACTAGTGCGAGAACTATTATATACCTATAAAAATATTTTTCATCACACTTGCTGTCTAAGCGCGCCATTGCTTGCGCGCGTAGCGGGAGTAATAGAAAAGTGAAATTCCCTAAGGAGTAATAGAAATGTCAGTATGTCATTTAATAATATTATGTCTTAAAACTTATTTTTTGGTTGGCAAATGTGATGAAAAACATTTTATGCATCACGGTCGGTAAGCGGAGTGCTAACTCGAGTCATAAAAGCCCTCCGCCTAATGGCGTCGGGCTTCTAACACTCTCGTTAGTAATTCCGTACTTACCCCCCTTGATGCACAATGTACTATTACACGCATTGGTTACAAGCCCGATATATTATATTAAATCTGTCTTTTGCATTGCATTGAGACGACTCGAAAAGACAAGGATAGTCTTATAAAATCTATCCCTCTCTATCTTTTTTACCATCTAGTACTTTGACAAGTGTAATTATTCAAAAGAGGTAGTAATAAATTACAAACTCGGCCGCTTTCATTAAAAAAATCACCAAGGGTCAATGACCCCGCTCGGTAAAATGAGGTAGTGTGCGTGAAGTGCGCGTGTGTGCGAAATGGGGAAATTTGACAGAATCTCAAAAATTTCCCACATCTATCCGACCCTTAATAAGCAATTAATCATTTTCATTATTGTAATTAATGCGATGATTGCGATGCATCTCGGGCTCTCGGCACAACCAAGCCCTATTTTTGATATTTTTTGTTATTTTGGTGGCATATTATTTTAAAAAATGTATCAGATGTCCACCTTGTACCATTTATTTTAACGAGTAACATATCGAAATTCGATACGATAATCAAAATTTTTAGGTTATAAAATTGGATTTTTATAATCTAAAAACGGTGATTTTAAATATTATTGTGTGCAAAGTTATAATCATATAACAGATATCGAAGTCAGGAACAGCTATTCGAGCATGTCAGTTTCAGAAAATTAATCATTTTAATAGGTAAGCGGATATGTGTAGGAAATTGAATTATCTCGTTGATTACGATTACATTAGGTACTAGTATTACTTCCCAGTATTAACCCTTCAATGCAAATTAGAAACTGCTAATCAACAAATGTATATTTGAGGGTTGCATAAATGTTTAAATCTTGAGTGTTCTGTGGTCCATAAATTAGCTAGCGAGGCGTCTAACATGGAACCCGCCTCTGCAAGCATTTACCGATGTAAGGAATTATGATGCTCTGCCCAGGGTTTATATCTTTAACATAGTATGTAAAACATCACTTACATCACATCGCATCAGCAGCCTACTCAGTCTATTGCTGGACGTAGGCCTCTCCTATGAAGTGTGCGTATGGACGCATTAGGACGTAAAAATGCTCATAAATTGCCACGCTGTGCAAGGGGATTGGCGATCGCAGTAGCTTGTCCATTATGATGACGCTGCTGCCTATCATCAATCATTTATCAACCAATGTTTAGAGACACGTCAATCCCTACGACACCTACGGGAAGAGTTGGGGCTGTGACAAATGTATTCTGACTGCCGTCTCCACACGGTCATAAAACGTACATTTGAATTATGTAAAGCTGTAAATTTTTGTGTGAATTAATTTAAAAAACCCTGTAAAATAAAATGATATTCTTATGATCGCTAATTAACACTGTTATATAATAACTGCTGATATTTATTGCGTCCATCGGGGTTTTTGTTTCACATATAAATATATTTTTTATGGTATAGGTGGCAAACGACCAAACGAATCGCCTGATGGAAAGCAATTAACGTCGCTCCTGGGCACCTGGATGCTTAGCCAAGTTGCCAATCGCTAGCGCTTGGTAGCGTATCGTAGTTTTCCCTCTCTGTCACTCTTGCATATTAGTGCGACAAAGACAGCTAGCTGCCTTTCGTTTACGATTGACGACTAAGCGCTAGCGATTGGCTAAGCACCCTGCAACACCAGAGGCGTCGCAAATGCGTTGCCGGCATTTAAGGAGTACGCTCTTATTTTTACTATATTCTTTATTACTGCAATTTAATGAATATGACACAGTTACGGCCAAGAAAGGGGGGTGAATATCTAATTCCTAACTACTCATTACTAATTGTATTTACAAAACAGTAGGCATGGACGCACATAATGAAACACAACTAACACAAGGTAAATTACGATATTTTATTTATTATTGATCGAAAGGGGACTTTGAATACACTACCCTGGTTCGTAAGGGGTAACAAATTGAGAGTCCTATGCTTGCGTCCATGCATCGAACTTAGTCAAACCCCTCTTACTCTGGGATGCATTTAATCAAGTCTAAAACTTAATCAATATTTCAACAGAAAATACTTCCTGAACACTGCAACACTATCTTTTTATACTGTCAGGTCACTAACCACCCGTTTTATAGGCGAGTAGACCTCACCGTGACTTTGAATGATCAAGGAATGACCACCCTTAAGCAAAACATGCTTGTCGGATTCTTTACTTTGATACTTTTAACAAATTATTTGTGAATATTAAGAATTAGATCATTCTGGCGCTTGGAGCTTCAAAGTTTCAAATAGGTCTATGCCCTCTAAAGGTGCGTTCAGACCAAAAGAGCATTCGCTGTTCTAACCTCCCACTCTACGAAATTCGATCGTTACACAAAACGTGATTGGTTGATTTCGTAGAGCGGGGGATAGAACAGCGAATGCTCTTTTGGTCTGAACGCACCTTAACGCCATTCTGATGCATGCTCCAACAAATAAATGATAAAAAATATATTTAAGTCAATTTATTCATGTCAGGAAAAAATATGTAAAAGTTAAAACTATTTTTTCGTACATTTCGTACATAAGAAAACCGCATGAAAGTCGGCTCGGGTTGCAGTTAATAGGAATGTACTGTCATTTTTTTTCAGTGCTTTGAGGTACGAGAAGGCGACTTAGGGGGGTATGTGTAAAAATCGTAAAATATCTAAGGGACATCCTTGTATTCACAACAATCAAATATTACATATTTTTACTTTTAGGCTCCACCACATTAATCACATTTGTCACACATGATATACCTCGTGAAATGAATTGCCGGGTTCGTATCTCTACCAGGCCTCTCTTATGGTCACAGTCGTCTATAACTAGGTATGTATGTACCTAATATTCAGTACAATACATTGCTTTTATTACATACTTTTACTACCTGAAAGTTTAATAATTTTATTTAGCATAGTACCTAGTTGTAACCGAGGTTCAGCGGAGGGTGAAAATCGCCCCCAGACTTTGCTTGATATAAATTTTAATATCAGTTAAATTTAATAAAGATTTCTCAAACGTGAAGTTTCATACAATACGTCAAATAATGAAATAAATAATATCTTAGTTTCTTAGTTCTACAGTTAAACAAAGTTTTAAATTGAAGGCATTGACTTCAAGAAGTGTACGTTATTTAAACTATGTAATTAATTTCTACTATTGTTTAATCTAGGGCTGTCAAGTTAAAAACTTGTTACAAATTAATTGCAGGTACCTGCTTGTTTTAATGTTATGACAGTTGAAAATAAAGTTCCAAACATATATTATAACGTATATTATATATTACTACGAGTATATTATTATTACACATTTGTCTAATCGTCAATTTACCAAATAAAAACAAAAACGTTCTGCTCAGTTTCATGTCACATATCAATGGCGTAACTATACCATCTGGGGCCTGTGGCAAATTATTTTGATGGGATATTATACAAAATATAAGTATGCAGTCATCGCAGGACAAAGTTTGCCGGGTCCCCTAGAGGAACAAATCAGGAATTCGTGAACTGATTTTGAGAAAAAACAATTAACGGTACAACTTAGATTCCTTAATCTACAACCCTACCTAATAAAATCGACACATAGATTAACACTTTGAGCGCGGGGAACTCCCGAGGGGAGTTCTTTGTGGGAGGTCCATTTTCGCTACAAAGCGGAAAAATCACGGGATCGGCTACGAGTGTAGCGCGTAGCACTCGCCTGTAATGAAAGTGAGGTCACACTATGCCAAATATTGAAATTTATGCCCTATGTCATAATATGTTATAGGTTTAAATAAAAAAAAATATTTAAGTAATGTACGACAAGTGGTCTACGCGTCCAACACTAAAGTGAAACCCGACATTTCGTCACACAATGACCACACGTTGTCCACGCGGCGTCTATTCGTTTGTGACTGATGTGTATCGAGCAACTATTTGCATTTTCCACTCGTTCACGCCGTGTCGTCGATTAGTGGTCATTGGGTGGATCACCTCATCGGAAGTGTGTGTAGAGTTGCTGCCTCGTTGCCGTGGAGTTGTTATAATGTTCGAACTGTGCGAAGACCTCTAAAACCCACAGAATACATATTAGTACTAGTACAGAAAACCACCTCCAAAAAGAAATAATGACTATTAAGTTCAAATTCCCACCGCGTAACGCTAAATGTCACGTAGAAGGGCGCTCTCTTTCTATCCTTTTAAAGAATGATATAATCTTAATATTTAATTACTACCTTTTTCACATTGTTTTAATTATCATTGTTATAATCAATTCTCTGACAGCGGTCGAATTAGTACGTAGATATTCGACGAACAACATTCGCGAGTGCGCGAGGTGCGTCACCGCTTGCCGTGAGGCCCTACTGATGTTACTCCCCCGAGTGGCACTGACAGTTCAAACTAAACGCGCTAGTTGGACAGGCCTGATAAAACTTTTGACTATTGAGGGAACTTTAGTTTTTCCGACTGATAATGACCGGATTGATGATTATCAATGGTGTTGTCAACCATGTAACAAGCACTACATATGCTTCATAACGTGTGAACAAGTTTAAATAGTTCCAGACGGGTTGACATTATTTAGCGGAAGCGGTCTCAGTGGAACAGTTTCGACTTGCCCGTTGAATGGTGTCTGCAAACGAGCTTGCGTCAAAGGTTGAATATGTCACGGTTTATTTACATCACATTTTATATAAAAACAAAACTTACGCTATATACGTAAAAGTTTATGTTCATATATGTTGATAGATTGCTTTTACCCTGCAGTTACCTTGAAGGCCGCGGGAAAATTACTTAAAAATAATTACAATACCTATCTCATGCTGCTCCCTCAAAATTTGATCTTTGGCTCTCTTCACAGTAGGTATGGATTGGATCTTTTGATGAATATTCATCAAAAGATCCAATTTTGAAAAAAAAAAGGCTTTTCCTCTGAAAAAGTTAGGCCTTGCACTAGGTTTTAGCTTCATGCTTTCTTATAGCTCAGACAGTTAGAAATAGACGACCTAAGCTATATGTGTCCCAGACGGCGTATTTAGTATTCAAATACAGTGTAAAAATAATATTTTTGTATCTCTTTTGGAATCACGAGTCTACAAATCCCGGTATGTTGATAGGCTTGTGCGGGGATATGGATCATACACGTGAACCGGTGTAGAGGCTATTAAAGATAAAATTAAAATTAAGTCTGGTTGGATTAACTGTGGACTATGGAAAAAGAGATACGGAGTATCCAGACACCCGCCACTATAATGTGATCACATGTTGTCGAGGCAGGTGGTGACTTCCCAGCGACTACATGAGCCTCTGTAAGTAAATGCCATCATAAGAGGGTGTAGAGAAGTACACTGTTTTTTGCGCAGTGGCGTGTGACACCAACTCGCGACTTAGGTAAATTTACACTTCCACCCCTGCTTATATCTCTGACGACTCCTCTCTGGGCGGCTAATTAGGGCAAGCCACAGCCGGGAGAAGTTCGCTTGGGTTCCACCTAGACCGACGAAGACACCCCGGAGAAGGGGATCCTGAGCGATTCTCGGGAGCGGTCCGTGGAGTCGTTACTACCCAATAGCACAACGCAAGTTCCTCCACGGTTAATATTAATCGGGGAACGTAACTGAAATAAATATTACCAGAATTTTTAGGAGAGTGAACGTGAAATGTAAGTAAAGATAATATATGGTGCGTGACTCCGTTGCTTGGTATCCGTTTTTAGAGTTCCGTAGCCAAAATGGCAAAAACGGAACCCTTATAGATTCGTCATGTCCGTCTGTCCGTCTGTCACAGCCGATTTACTCGGAAACTATAAATGAAAACTATGATGAAATTTGGTGAGAATATGTGTAGTATGGGCCGCTACAAAATTATGATACTATATTGTAAAAAAATAATTGGGGTTGGGGCCCTCCATACATGTAACTGAGGGATAGAATTTTTTTTTAGATGTATATAAGCGTGTGAGGTATCATTAGAAAGGTCTTTAAAAGGTTTATATATCACATTTTTATTTAAGCGAACCGTTTTCGAGATATCGGCTGTCAAATTCTGATAATGTGTCCCCCCCCCTCTACTTTTTAAACTACGTGATATACAATTCTAAAAAAATTATATGTTATGCATATTAATAAACTCTATCAACGATTTTTAGTTTGATTAAATTATCTCTTATAGTTTTTGAGATAGGTTGATTTAACTGTATTTTTTTAATGATAATGGTACGGAACCCTTCGCGCGCGAGTCCGACTCGCACTTGGCCGGTTTTTTAATCAATCAATCATTTGCTGTCGCACACTTTTCTTCAGCTTAACACATAATAAGAAAAATATTCCATCGTCATCGAGTAGGTAATTCTAGTTACGAATCTGTTGAATTTACTTTGTTATTAAAACAACCATAAACACCTACGCACTGGAACAACTGAAAACAAAAATTGTAGGTAATACTAGATAGTGTTACTGTGAAAGTTTCATAATAAATTTACACATAAAGCATTCGGCAATGGAGAGGGCTATGCTAGGAGTCTCTCTGCGTGATCGGATTAAAAATGAGACCATCCGCAGCAGAACCAAAGTAACCGAAATAGCTCTCCGAATCGCTAAACTGAAGTGGCAGTGGGCGGGGCACATTGCGCGTAGAACCGATGGCCGTTGGGGCGGGAAGGTTCTTGAGTGGCGGCCACGTACCGGAAGGCGTAGCGTGGGTAGGCCCCCCACAAGGTGGACCGATGACCTGGTGAAGGTCGCAGGAGTCCGCTGGATGCGGGTGGCGCAGGACCGGTCATTGTGGCAATCTTTGGGGGAGGCCTATGTTCAGCAGTGGACGTCTTTCGGCTGATATGATGATGTGTGGACATACATACATATTTACAACAATTGTTTTCGATTGCTTCAACACAATTATATCAACGTTGCGCCTTCTGAACAGGTTTTTATCGTTATAATGTAAAATACAAAATACATTATAACGATAAAAACCTGGTTTTTTTTTACCTGCAGAGGTAAAAAAAAAACTTTATGTTTTCGGATTTTTATTATTTTCACCCGCTTCGGAAAAAGAACAACTATTTGTCAAAATTTACGTTAACTAGCTCTACATAGAGATGTTCCGATTCCGGCCGGGAATCAGCATTTTTTATTTTTAGTTCAACATTAGTTTTTAGGGCAATAATATATCCAATCTACTGCCACTTCAGATTGGCAATTTTTTGTGTTACATCGCTGACTTTAGTTCTTCTACGGGTTTCATCATTCCTAATACATACGATCTCGTAGAAACTTCGATTCAGATTTCCGACAGAATTTCAGAGCCACCGTGAGTACACTGGCAACACACACTGATCAAAGGCTTTCGTTTTGAGACACTGGACTGACAAGGATATTGGACGAGAAGATGTTGCGTACTTCCTGACCAGCCTATTCAGATTTGCCGATAATGATGATGATGCAGAAAATAGGACATTGATTACTACTTTTACGATTTATATAAATATATATTACGCTTTATACAGTGTGTAAGTCTAATACGGGTGATCAATTAAACCAGGCATGGGATTCATTTTAGTGTAATCATGGATTACAAGGTTTTTAAAAGTTACTCTCAATTATGACCCAACAGAATTTTTTTATGATTATCGGAGCAGCAATGTAGGTACGAACATTTGTTATTGTTGATATGGCAGTTATGTCTTCTGCTTTTGAAATTAGCTGTCATCGAATCTTTAACTCGCGTATGTTGCTCTACATTGCGCGTCGAATTATTTTGTATGGAAAATTTTGTTGCTCTAATTTTAAGTAAAAGTTATTTGGAGGTACTTATTATGTCGTAAACTAACACCCGTTAAGAGCTTCGCCCGTATTAGACTTACACCCTGTATAGGTACTATGCTTAAGTATACACGTTCATATATTTAAGGTGTATTTAAGGTATCTATACAGATTTTTATGGAAATATTTACTTTACCACAATCCGTAATCGTAAGTGTTTAATAGGCATATTTTCTGATTTGATCACGATCATTTCAGCTATAACATGTCTATTACTGAACATAGGCCTCCCTTTTGGGCCTCCACATATACCGGTTGGAAGCGACCTGCATTCTGCGTCTACTTGACATTATTACGTTTTATTTTTTCTTAGTTTTGAGGAAAAAGCGAGTGTAAGTCATTGTTTTTAATTTCAAATGAATATCGTTTTAAGCGTTCTTAAGATAAAGGACGGACAAAAATAAAGAAGCGATAGATAAAAGGTTTCTTTGTTCCTTTTTAAGTTATTCTGATTCTCAAAAACGAAAAAAATAAAAATAGGATTTATTTAAGTATTAACATTACGATAAGTGTTCGTAAAATCTTTGCTGCCCCTGTAAACATAGTTGTAACACGGGTAGGTGCCGTATCTAACATAAATACGGTTCGATGCATTTATTTATGGTCAGCCTCCGTAGCATAGTTGGTAGTGACACTGCCTACGAAGCTGGAGGTTCCGGGTTCGAATCCCGGCGAGGGTATTATTTGTGTATTTATTTATCACAAATATTTGTTCCTTGGTCATGGTTGTCTATGTATTTGAGTATCTATATGTATGTAATCTATTCTATACGTCGTCGCCTGGTACCCACATCACAAGCCTTAATTGAGCTTACCGTGGGATTAGGTCGATTTGTGTAAACATGTCCAAATATATTTATTTATTTATAATTTATTTATTTACAAAATTGTATGTGCGATCATAACGGAAACTTATAGTATGAATACTACTACCATTACGCTTTGATCCGCGATCCTCATGTATTAAAATTCAGTTTTTTGACGTCAGATGCTATAAATCTTTTTAATGGAGAAAAGTTATTTACACAAAAGCTTTCGATCACGTCAGTAAGATCATTGGTACAAAATAATTTCAATTCTAAAACCGTGTTCTTTACGTGACTATTGAGGGAACTTTAGTTTTTCCGACTGATAATGACCGGATTGATGATTATCAATGGTGTTGTCAACCATGTAACAAGCACTACATATGCTTCATAACGTGTGAACAAGTTTAAATAGTTCCAGACGGGTTGACATTATTTAGCGGAAGCGGTCTCAGTGGAACAGTTTCGACTTGCCCGTTGAATGGGGTCTGCAAACGAGCTTGCGTCAAAGGTTGAATATGTCACGGTTTATTTACATCACATTTTATATAAAAACAAAACTTACGCTATATACGTAAAAGTTTATGTTCATATATGTTGATAGATTGCTTTTACCCTGCAGTTACCTTGAAGGCCGCGGGAAAATTACTTAAAAATAATTACAATACCTATCTCATGCTGCTCCCTCAAAATTTGATCTTTGGCTCTCTTCACAGTAGGTATGGATTGGATCTTTTGATGAATATTCATCAAAAGATCCAATTTTGAAAAAAAAAAGGCTTTTCCTCTGAAAAAGTTAGGCCTTGCACTAGGTTTTAGCTTCATGCTTTCTTATAGCTCAGACAGTTAGAAATAGACGACCTAAGCTATATGTGTCCCCAGACGGCGTATTTAGTATTCAAATACAGTGTAAAAATAATATTTTTGTATCTCTTTTGGAATCACGAGTCTACAAATCCCGGTATGTTGATAGGCTTGTGCGGGGATATGGATCATACACGTGAACCGGTGTAGAGGCTATTAAAGATAAAATTAAAATTAAGTCTGGTTGGATTAACTGTGGACTATGGAAAAAGAGATACGGAGTATCCAGACACCCGCCACTATAATGTGATCACATGTTGTCGAGGCAGGTGGTGACTTCCCAGCGACTACATGAGCCTCTGTAAGTAAATGCCATCATAAGAGGGTGTAGAGAAGTACACTGTTTTTTGCGCAGTGGCGTGTGACACCAACTCGCGACTTAGGTAAATTTACACTTCCACCCCTGCTTATATCTCTGACGACTCCTCTCTGGGCGGCTAATTAGGGCAAGCCACAGCCGGGAGAAGTTCGCTTGGGTTCCACCTAGACCGACGAAGACACCCCGGAGAAGGGGATCCTGAGCGATTCTCGGGAGCGGTCCGTGGAGTCGTTACTACCCAATAGCACAACGCAAGTTCCTCCACGGTTAATATTAATCGGGGAACGTAACTGAAATAAATATTACCAGAATTTTTAGGAGAGTGAACGTGAAATGTAAGTAAAGATAATATATGGTGCGTGACTCCGTTGCTTGGTATCCGTTTTTAGAGTTCCGTAGCCAAAATGGCAAAAACGGAACCCTTATAGATTCGTCATGTCCGTCTGTCCGTCTGTCACAGCCGATTTACTCGGAAACTATAAATGAAAACTATGATGAAATTTGGTGAGAATATGTGTAGTATGGGCCGCTACAAAATTATGATACTATATTGTAAAAAAATAATTGGGGTTGGGGCCCTCCATACATGTAACTGAGGGATAGAATTTTTTTTTAGATGTATATAAGCGTGTGAGGTATCATTAGAAAGGTCTTTAAAAGGTTTATATATCACATTTTTATTTAAGCGAACCGTTTTCGAGATATCGGCTGTCAAATTCTGATAATGTGTCCCCCCCCCCTCTACTTTTTAAACTACGTGATATACAATTCTAAAAAAATTATATGTTATGCATATTAATAAACTCTATCAACGATTTTTAGTTTGATTAAATTATCTCTTATAGTTTTTGAGATAGGTTGATTTAACTGTATTTTTTTAATGATAATGGTACGGAACCCTTCGCGCGCGAGTCCGACTCGCACTTGGCCGGTTTTTTAATCAATCAATCATTTGCTGTCGCACACTTTTCTTCAGCTTAACACATAATAAGAAAAATATTCCATCGTCATCGAGTAGGTAATTCTAGTTACGAATCTGTTGAATTTACTTTGTTATTAAAACAACCATAAACACCTACGCACTGGAACAACTGAAAACAAAAATTGTAGGTAATACTAGATAGTGTTACTGTGAAAGTTTCATAATAAATTTACACATAAAGCATTCGGCAATGGAGAGGGCTATGCTAGGAGTCTCTCTGCGTGATCGGATTAAAAATGAGACCATCCGCAGCAGAACCAAAGTAACCGAAATAGCTCTCCGAATCGCTAAACTGAAGTGGCAGTGGGCGGGGCACATTGCGCGTAGAACCGATGGCCGTTGGGGCGGGAAGGTTCTTGAGTGGCGGCCACGTACCGGAAGGCGTAGCGTGGGTAGGCCCCCCACAAGGTGGACCGATGACCTGGTGAAGGTCGCAGGAGTCCGCTGGATGCGGGTGGCGCAGGACCGGTCATTGTGGCAATCTTTGGGGGAGGCCTATGTTCAGCAGTGGACGTCTTTCGGCTGATATGATGATGTGTGGACATACATACATATTTACAACAATTGTTTTCGATTGCTTCAACACAATTATATCAACGTTGCGCCTTCTGAACAGGTTTTTTATCGTTATAATGTAAAATACAAAATACATTATAACGATAAAAACCTGGTTTTTTTTTACCTGCAGAGGTAAAAAAAAAACTTTATGTTTTCGGATTTTTATTATTTTCACCCGCTTCGGAAAAAGAACAACTATTTGTCAAAATTTACGTTAACTAGCTCTACATAGAGATGTTCCGATTCCGGCCGGGAATCAGCATTTTTTATTTTTAGTTCAACATTAGTTTTTTAGGGCAATAATATATCCAATCTACTGCCACTTCAGATTGGCAATTTTTTGTGTTACATCGCTGACTTTAGTTCTTCTACGGGTTTCATCATTCCTAATACATACGATCTCGTAGAAACTTCGATTCAGATTTCCGACAGAATTTCAGAGCCACCGTGAGTACACTGGCAACACACACTGATCAAAGGCTTTCGTTTTGAGACACTGGACTGACAAGGATATTGGACGAGAAGATGTTGCGTACTTCCTGACCAGCCTATTCAGATTTGCCGATAATGATGATGATGCAGAAAATAGGACATTGATTACTACTTTTACGATTTATATAAATATATATTACGCTTTATACAGTGTGTAAGTCTAATACGGGTGATCAATTAAACCAGGCATGGGATTCATTTTAGTGTAATCATGGATTACAAGGTTTTTAAAAGTTACTCTCAATTATGACCCAACAGAATTTTTTTATGATTATCGGAGCAGCAATGTAGGTACGAACATTTGTTATTGTTGATATGGCAGTTATGTCTTCTGCTTTTGAAATTAGCTGTCATCGAATCTTTAACTCGCGTATGTTGCTCTACATTGCGCGTCGAATTATTTTGTATGGAAAATTTTGTTGCTCTAATTTTAAGTAAAAGTTATTTGGAGGTACTTATTATGTCGTAAACTAACACCCGTTAAGAGCTTCGCCCGTATTAGACTTACACCCTGTATAGGTACTATGCTTAAGTATACACGTTCATATATTTAAGGTGTATTTAAGGTATCTATACAGATTTTTATGGAAATATTTACTTTACCACAATCCGTAATCGTAAGTGTTTAATAGGCATATTTTCTGATTTGATCACGATCATTTCAGCTATAACATGTCTATTACTGAACATAGGCCTCCCTTTTGGGCCTCCACATATACCGGTTGGAAGCGACCTGCATTCTGCGTCTACTTGACATTATTACGTTTTATTTTTTCTTAGTTTTGAGGAAAAAGCGAGTGTAAGTCATTGTTTTTAATTTCAAATGAATATCGTTTTAAGCGTTCTTAAGATAAAGGACGGACAAAAATAAAGAAGCGATAGATAAAAGGTTTCTTTGTTCCTTTTTAAGTTATTCTGATTCTCAAAAACGAAAAAAATAAAAATAGGATTTATTTAAGTATTAACATTACGATAAGTGTTCGTAAAATCTTTGCTGCCCCTGTAAACATAGTTGTAACACGGGTAGGTGCCGTATCTAACATAAATACGGTTCGATGCATTTATTTATGGTCAGCCTCCGTAGCATAGTTGGTAGTGACACTGCCTACGAAGCTGGAGGTTCCGGGTTCGAATCCCGGCGAGGGTATTATTTGTGTATTTATTTATCACAAATATTTGTTCCTTGGTCATGGTTGTCTATGTATTTGAGTATCTATATGTATGTAATCTATTCTATACGTCGTCGCCTGGTACCCACATCACAAGCCTTAATTGAGCTTACCGTGGGATTAGGTCGATTTGTGTAAACATGTCCAAATATATTTATTTATTTATAATTTATTTATTTACAAAATTGTATGTGCGATCATAACGGAAACTTATAGTATGAATACTACTACCATTACGCTTTGATCCGCGATCCTCATGTATTAAAATTCAGTTTTTTGACGTCAGATGCTATAAATCTTTTTAATGGAGAAAAGTTATTTACACAAAAGCTTTCGATCACGTCAGTAAGATCATTGGTACAAAATAATTTCAATTCTAAAACCGTGTTCTTTAATAAATACATTATAACTAGGTACTTTATTACGCGTCTAACAAATTACGTGTTAAAAACTTAATAGTATTACTCTTACGCTATTTGTATTCCGGCTACGATGTTTCGGAATATTATTTCTTTCTTACGTAAAAGTACCTACTGTCGCTTTGAGTATTCTCAGCTATTCTCTTAAGGACCGTATCGAATTATAAGTAGACAAGATAAAAGTGACACAACTTTAATATTAAGTCATCATCATCATCATCAGCCTATGATAGTCCACTGTTGGACGTAGGCCTCTCCTATTAACTATGCGTATAGACGCAATAGGAGGTAAATGCCCATAATCGCCACGCTGGGCAAGCGGATTGGCGATCGCAGTAATGTGTCCACTATGATGACGCTGCTGCCCATCATCAATCTTTTATCAAATAATGGTCAGTGACACTTCAATCCCTTAGTCGACTCTTACGACACCCGCAGGAGGAGTTGGGGTGGTGATAAATGTATTCTTACTGCCGTCACCACACAGCCATATATTAAGTAATAAAAATATTAAGTAATATTTTGAAATAAAATAAAAAATAAATTAAAATATAACACTTTTTCTAGAACTATGTTCTAAAGAGACTGCCATAGGACCCCTATTTAGCCGTCAATCTTACTTTCTTCTGGATGTCCTTCATTCGATTTTGGACGACAACATTTGCTATATTTCCTGACACCCTGTTCCACTTTTTTTTTAAGTCGTCGGCTGATGTTGCAGCTCTGGCATTTTTTGAAGCTGCCGCTTCATAAAAGCCAAGTACCTTTCGATTGGGGGTAGGTACTTCAGGGCACTTGGAAGGATTCATGTCTTTTTCGACTATATCAACCTTGTTTGTTTTATGCCATTCAAGGGTGGCTTTCGAGTAATAGCATGACGCCAAATCAGGCCAAAACAAAGTAGGCATCCTATGCTTTTTAATGAGAGGCAGCAGTCTTATTTTTTTTATACTCTTCTTGGTATACTTCAGCGTTTAAACTACCTGAAAAAAAAAAAATTGAATTGCATGCTACGTTGACAAATTGCTTGCCAAACGAGTATTATTTACCAATTTTTTCAACACTGATGGCTGTATCTTGTTTAGAGAGAATTTTTCCAGCGGGCATGGTACAATAAGGTCCAGGGGTCGTTTATAAATCTAGTTTGCAGTACATTTCGTCGTCTATGATAATACATTGCTTTTTCTTAGTCAGCACATGATCATACAGTTAACTTGTCCGTTTTTTAACTGATTCGACTTTTTTTCATCTCTTTTAGGTTGTTTCTGTTTTTTATATGTCTTTAGTTTACGTCTCTTTTTAATTTTTTGTATCATAAAAGACGGAGTTTTCGCTTTTTTGGTAGCATTGGACAGAAAGAGTTGGATTTTGTAAAAATATTCGTACTACTTTCTTATGCAACGCTGGGTCCCATGGTCCCTGTTTTCTTCCACTCTTGGGCAGATATTCTAAAAAGTTAAAGTGTTGGCGAACTTATTTATCGGTTTGTATATTCCTGCAGAAGTGAACTTATACTTTTTAACGAGCTTTCTTATTATTATGCCCTTAATTTTACACCAGTCGTCCAAAATTATTTTCCGTGTCTCTAAGTTAATCAGATCCATTTCATTGATTTTAACGGAATGACATATTATTTCTGACCTTAAATCATACCCATTAATATGGTTCTTATTATATTGAACAGTTTTTGTTATATAAAGTTGAGTATACGTATTTATAGGGCCCTAAAGTTGTCTACTTACATTTAGATACGGTCCTTATTCACACATTCGACGCTGCGTTCGTCAACGAGCTCGACGACGAGACAGCCTTCACTTCGACGTAGAGCGCAGCGCTGCGAAAGACGGTATTCACTAACATAGAACAGCTCGTCGTCGAACTGTAGGCGGTAACTAGACCCCGGTATCGGAGGTGCAAAATGATAGCTGTCAAGTTCTTACTTAGAGATAGGTAAACACATTTTATGATGTCGATATCGATACTCGATTTTTTGTACAATTATTTTTTTATGTACAAGGACCATTTATTTGTATCCCTTTTATGGGATCTATGATAATAATTAACATTTAATATATAAATCATTACTATTACAATACAAATCTCTGGTTGCTATTACATTTATTATGTTTCGAGTTGCACTACATTGAATAAAAACTTTTGAGATATTAAATCACATCATCAGCCTATGATAGTCCACTGCTGGACGTAGGCCTCTCCTATTAACTATGCGCATAGACGCATTAGGAGGTCAATGCCCATAATCACCACGCTGGGCAAGCGGATTGGCGATCGCAGTAATGTGTCCACTATGATGACGCTGCTTTATCAAATAATGGTCAGTGACACTTCAATCCTTTAGTCGACTCTTACGACACCCGCAGGAGGAGTTGGGAGTTGGGGAGATATTAAATGCTTATAATCAATTATTTATGTCAATAGATAGTCAAAGTCATCTTACAACGATGCCTTCCATTATTAAGGCATGTTTACGAGTCTATTCGCCTAAAATATTTTATACAATAGAAAGTGGAGTCACTTCTTGCTGAACACCCTGAACTTCAAAAATGAATGAAAAACATTTAATATACAATTTGCGGAATGACAACAACGATGTTCTACTAATATTGATTATTGAATAAAGGATATTCCATTCCAATATTTGTAATCTTGCATATCTTGCATTGCAACTCAATCTTGTACAAAAACACTCATAAAAAAAGAAAAAAAATTAAGACTGAGATCTGCTTAAGTTTTTCGTCAGTTGTAACATACTTTGGACCAAATTCGAAAACCCAAACTTCAGAAGGTTCATCGACAATTGCATCAATAAAAAGTATGGCGATGTTACATAACATTAAATAAATATTTTGTTGATTTTGTAATTATATAGTCCTAGTTTATATCGTAAATAGGTGCGTTTAATTAAAGTCTTACCCCCTTATTCATAAACGTTTGTTAACTTAACAAGCCGCTAATAATTGTTTGTCCCTTTCGGTTTTAACGATGTGTTGATAAGAGCAAAAGGGACACACAATTATTAGCGACTTGTTAAGTTAACAAACGTTTATGAATAAGGGGGTTAGCTTATTATTATGGTAAAGAAAAATTATCGATATGTAACTTTAATTATCGACATCACAAATATTTTTACCCCATCCCTAAGAACTTGACAGCTACCATTTTGCACCTCCGATACCGGGGTCTAGCGGTAACTCTCGACGCAGTGTAGTTCCAGCTCACGCCGCATTCGTCGCCGAGCGCTAGTGTCGTTTAAAGTGCATTAATGAATACAATTTTTAGGCTCGACGCTGCCGCAGCTCGGGTTTCCTTAGGGAATAACACTGCAGGCCTGCTACCGCGAACCCCGAAGTTCGCAAATTTTGAGGATTTTTCTCTGTCACTGTACAGTAAAGTGACAGAGATAAATCCCCGAAATTTGCGAACTTCGATGTTCGCGGTTGCGGGCTACAACCTTAAAACCACGATCGACTAATATCGGCTAGATAGTTTCGAACCTAATCTGAAAATCGATGTATCGGTTGCATAAAATAACTGCCAAAATCTGTCAAGTTGAACCTAAATTGAAAGTAAGTTCGCGTTAATAACGCGGCGTCATCTGATTCGGTAAGCATCATCATCAGCCTATGATAGTCCACTGCTGGACGTAGGCCTCTCCTATTAACTATGCGTGTAGACGCATTAGGAGGTAAATGCCCATAATTGCCACGCTAGGCAAGCGGATTGGAGATCGCAGTAATGTGTCCACTATGATGACGCTGCTGCCCATCATCAATCGGTTAGCATACTGAGTTCAAATCTCAATTAGAGCATATTTATGTTTGAGTGTTGAGTGATCATTTTCGTGATTTACCTCTTTATGGTGTTGTTTGGTGAAAATTAATTAGGGTAATTACTTTCACATTAAATATCCAAGGCTAACAAGATGGTGCCAAGCATTAATTTAGTACCCATATTTCAGATATTTCGAGGCTGCATTCTATTGAAATCAGTGTTGTGAGAGTTCCCAGAAAGATTTTAACATAAACCTTCTCTATTAGACAATGATTTGCGCCAAATCAGTGTCAAATATGTAAATTAATGATTATTAGTTCAGTAAGGCGATTGTTTACTTTCTAGGAAAATCCCAATGAAAATGTGGAATGAAAATTACGTCATAGGTTGTAACATGGAACTGCCTACTATCTAATTACATAGTACACATACGCGACAGGGTGTGCATTTTCAACGAATTTATAGGATATCCAATTTTTTTTTGCAATTTTATCATTTAGTTGCAACCTACAATTGTATCGATTGTATGCTTATACAGTATAATAGCATAAACTGGTTACGCGTAACAAAATGCTAAATGACAAATTTTCAAGCTATGATTCGCTTCTGTGCTGTCAGCCTCCGTAGCCTAGTTGATAGTGACACTGCCTACGAAGCTGGAGGTTCCGCGGGTTCGAATCCCGGCGAGGACATATTTGTGTATTTATTTATCACAAATATTTGTTCCTTGGTCATGGCTGTCTATGTATTTAAGTATCTATATTATGTATCTATCTATTAAATATATCGTCGTCTGGTACCCATAACACAAGCCTTAATTGAGCTTACCGTGGGACTAGGTCGATTTGTGTAAGATGTCCCAAGATATTTATTTATTTATTTATAGTTCTGACCGTCCAACTTTTCTGACAGCGATTCGGTTCTGTGCGAGGTCATAGTTCTAATCTCACATACTTTTCTGAGAGCGACTTGCTAATGTGCGACGTCATAGTTCTAACTAGAGTTGCAAAGTCCGTAATTTTCAATAACTGACCGACATTTATCTTTCATGACCTGTCATTATCTAATGACATCCAAGGCGTACGGCTTGACTTAGAGCAATAAAAAAAATCTGAATATTGACGGGAGTCGGGAAATTAACGTCAATAATTAGAGTTGCTAAATTATAGAGTTAAATTTATAGAGTTCTATGCCCCGCAGGGTAAGCCTAAGTGTGTTCAACTATTATGTAATCAAAATTGTAACGAACAGATAGAGCAAGGCTCCTCTATTTGTTTCTTAGGAGTAGCTATAGATTGTCATAATAACTGGAAGCAGCACACCGAAAATCTTATTGATAAACTGAGCAGATTTGTCTTCGCAATTAAGCGTCTCAAGTCCTTGACATCCCAAAAAACTGCCCTTCTGGCGTTCCATGGTTACGTAATGTCGAATCTTAGATATGGTCTAATTTTGTGGGGTAACAGTACAAACGTTGCCAAAGTGTTCCGCCTTCAAAAAAAATGCATGCGTGCACTTTGTGATGCAAGGCAAACAGATTCATGCCGCCCAATCTTTGAAAAATTGGAAATTTTAACCCTTCCTTCTCTCTATATCTATGAGGCAAGTCTGTTTGTAAAAAACAACCTTGGCTCAGCTTTGCTTCCACCTCAAGGTACAATACTCGACATGGTTTAAATCTTCACTACCCAGGAACTACTTCTGCTCTTGTTAATAAAAACATTGTGTTCATGTGTACAAAAATCTATAATTACCTTCCCAAAGAGATAAAGGAATTAGATGTACCACAGTTTAAAAGTAAATTGTTTAGGTGGTGCCTAGGGAGAATGTATTATGATAACTCTGAGCACTTCGCCTTGAGGGCCTCGACATGATGTGATTGAGAGTATCTTTATTGTAATGTACGTATCCGATACCACTATTGTAATTATTGGTAATCATACCTACTATTGGCTTGTTTGTATTTCGTATGTGATAACTTTTGTATGTCTGTAATAGGCTGAAATTGGAGATACTAACTATGTAATAAGATCTTTTATGTACACCCATTTTCTACAAATAAAATATTATTATTATTATTATCTTTTATTTCATCTTCATCTTAGATTAGGTAATTTATAATAGGTTTATAAAAATAAAATACAATAAAACATACAAAAACAATACAAAACAAGTAAACACATTATAAAAAACCTAATCTAGGGTGCCGCCGGCAGCGGGGCGGGCCCAAGCTGCCGGTGGTTAGGGCTACAGGGAGAGGAACCGCCGGACTATGCGCGCCGTGTCCAGGATTACCGCCTTCTGCATCTGACCCTTGACCCAACCACCTAGCGAGAGCCTCTTGAGGTGTTGATCGAGACTCTTCGCTATGAGACCATTCGCAGAAACAACTATCGGCACAATGATCGCCGAATCAACCTCCCACATGTCGGTTACCTCGTGAGCCAAGTCAAGGTACTTACTGGCTTTGTCCTTCTCGGCCTTCACGAGGTTCTCGTCATTGGGGATCGTGATGTCGATGAGCATTGCCCGGCGTTGCGATCGATCTATCAGCACGATATCAGGCTTATTGGCTACAATAGTCCTGTCCGTGATATAGATCGATCCCAATAGAGCGTGGCACGACCATTTTCGAGAACTGCCGCAGGTGTGTACTTATAGTAAGGCACTTCGAAGCCCACAAGGCCGTATTGAAGAGCAAGCTGCTGGTGTACAATCCTGGCTACGAGGTTGTGTCTGTGCAAGTACTCGGTGTTAACAATCTGAGAACAACCGGAAATAATATGCCTGACAAATGTCGACCGTACCGTCCTTCAGGATATATTTCCGGTAGTTATTCGTCATGATAACCTCGTCAGCAATTGCACAGGCAAAACCCTCAAAATTGTTATTATTATTATTATTATATATTGCAAAGTGACCGTCATTTTCAATAATTGACATTCATTGTGTATGGTTTCCGTTAATAAAGAGCTTAAAAATGGGCAGTATACAGCAGTAATATTTTTTTGTATAACCAAGTATTTTAACTTATATATATTGACGTTAATATACCGTCTGAATATTCAGATTTTTTTATTGCTCTAAGTCAGACCGTACACCTTGGATGTCACTGATGACCAGTAATTTATAATAAATGTCGGTTAGTTATTGAAAATGACAATCACTTTGCAACTCTAGTTCTAACCTAACCTAATTTTCTAGCGGCGATACGGTTATGTGCGAGGTCACAGTTCTTTTACCTATTTATCGATTAAATTATGATGATTCGAATTTCAAAATAAAATGTATTAATGAAGGTTGACAGCTATTACATTACAATAATATATAAAAAAAATTACCTAAAATGTTAGTATAGGTAGGTCCTTCGAACCTTAATCGCTCCGTCTTGCCCCTTGGAACTCTTCGTTTTGCGCGATCCGACGCGTCAGTTTTGTAAAACGACAAGCCTTGTAATGGATAAGCTACCATGAGTTAGCTATTATTGGGTTTCACGGTAATAGGCAATCTTCGCTACATCGAGGTACAATACTATGACTAGATTTTAAAATGTTTGTTACAGACGCAAGTTTGATGTTTACATCAAAGAATCGCTCTTGACCGGTTTTTATTTATTACACGGCTGCCAAAAAAGAGTAAGTATGTGTATTGTTTTCAGAGTTCATTTATGTGGGTGAGTATTTGAGTTTCTTCGTACCCCTAGAAAAATAACCTATAACCGATTTTGGTGTATGAGTTACCCTTAGAATCCATATGCTGGGCTGCACCGTGAGTGTCATAGGACGTCAAATTGACAGCACGTCAAGTTGACCTACTACTACTACTACTGGGACTCCTCCAGGATTCGAGTTGGGCGGCACTATGGTAGTATACAACCCCAGATCCCTCACAAACCTTGGTTTTATAAATTCCGCAAGTCTCCGAAGTGGGTCACATCAACCATCTGCCGTTTGCGTTTAGGCCATGTTTGTTCACCGGTATTTCTGGCAAAGATTAAGGTCCGGGATAGCTCATTGTGTGAATGTGGCCTCGACGAAGGTAATTTAGACCATATCTTCTTTACATGCCTAAAGTACAATTCTTCACTGTATGATGCATTGCCTGACTATATCCCACGACCTACTTGCTTCAGCTCGCTTCTCTGCTTTATGGACCCCCCTCTGACTAGAATTCTCATTAAATTTATTCAAGCTCATAACATAAAACTCTAATCTATATCACCTATGTAACTATTTATTTATTCTAACTTTATCTTCGTATTCCTTCCTTCATGTTGGCACGACTAACAAGCTGTCATCCGCTCCCGCTTTTTTGCTTAACTTTTGTAAGTGTCATGTGTTCGTCTGTGAAGTTAAAATAAAATTGTGTGTTTTTAGGTATCCCAATACTATCCTCTCACCAAAAAAAAAAAAAAAAAAAAACTCGTTCTCCTCACGTGTGAAAGTCCGTCGGAAAAGGAAAATAACAATCACTTTGACATTGGCAAATTCACCTTGCTGTGGAAACAAGCAAGGAGTAAAGCCAGAGGGAAAAAAAAAAAAAAAAAAAAGTTGACCTACTTGTATATATATATTTTTTTATGCTATAGGTGGCAAACGAACAGACGAATCGCCTGATGGAAAGCGATTAACGTCGCCCATGGACATCCGCAACACCAGAGGCGTCGCAAATGCGTTGCCGGCCTTTAAGGTGGGAGTACGCTCTTTTCTTGAAGGTTTGAAGGTCGTATCGGTCCGGAAACACCGCTTGTGACAATTCGTATACATAGGTAGGTATTTAACTACATGTAAACAATCTTGCATGAATTTTTTATTGAATACAACGAGTAGAAAATAAGGAAATGCATACAGTGATTTACATTGTCTTGATTCATTCTGAATTATTCACTTAAAAGATTCTGCAAGATTGTTCACATTTAGTTAAATAAATAGGTAAAGTCCATTTCAAATACGAAGGCCCGATTCCACTTAACAAAGTCATTAGGCGTCAGCAATAGCATCAGTGATAACAAAAGAAACCTGGCCAGGCCCTTTTGTGGCGTGATATTTTATGCGTACATTGGTGTACCACACGTGCCAATTTGTAGTGGACCAATTAAATGACAAAAGTTTCGAGTGGCATCGGGCCTTCGTATTTGAAATGAACTATATCTAACCAAACAGTACATGCACCTACTATTATTGTGAAATGGCATTTATTAATGTAATTACATACCTATCCACCTGTATAAAAATGACACATATAATGTGTACACATAAATTTTACTTTTACCAAATTAATTCTGTATTCTGTATTGCTGTCATTGATCCTAGCCTTGATATTTTTCATTTAAATGATTTATAATATTACTCAAACTCAAACTCAAAACATTTATTCATGACACTACACATTACACTTTAGAGAATGAAAACAAACAAATACAAACATAGTGCCACGAAATGGGCCCTACTCAGCATGATGCTGGCTATTCAGCCAGCGCTATTATAATATGGGAAGCTATTTTGTCATTGAAATCTGTATTTTTGCATCATATTTTTTATATTCTGGTAAATATTATTGCATACCATTTGATTGATATCTGAAAAAACTTTTATGACGCAAATGTTTTGGAATAAGTTATTATTTTTTAATAGCATAGCATGACTGGGTCGTTTTTAGAGTTCCCCTGCTGATATGCTTAGAAAAGGACGTTTCGTTTCATCATGTCCACCTGTCTGTCACTAATGATCTAATACATATACAAAATTCTTAAATTGACTTACAAGTGAATTAAAGAATTTTGTTTTTTATTTTTTTTTAAATTTCCCTATTACCCTCACCCTTTTAAGTCAGTAATATATGGGTAACCTCAAGTTATAAAGGTACATTAACGATGCATCTCTTCTGTACTCGGTAGTTGCCGATTTGTAAGAATGAACTTTTGACAATTATACAGTGTGTTAACATAACTTTAGGTACATAGCCAAATATGCAGTTAAAGTAATTGTAAAAACACAAATAAGATTATTTTTGAACTAAATATTTTGATTTGTACTATTATTTTTTCCCCAGTAGTCACACTATTTAATACATATTAGTTATATAAATTATAAATATTGAATATCATACGAGTATACCAAAGAAAAATCGATCAAGATCACCAACGTCCGAGGTGGAAACGGGACCTCGGACATTGGTGATCTTGCCCGATTTTTCTTTTGACAGTTATACAGTATATGACATCCAATATTTGTAATTTGTGCAGTTTATTTAAATATTTGTAAAGTCTACTACTAATACTTCGAAAACGATTGCCAGTAATGCTTACCCATTTTCGTAAAAGCCTGGGTCAATGTAGCACACTGTAGAGTAATCCTTATTAATATGAGGGTAAGACTAACCATTTTTCCGATAGTCTTGACGTCATGTATACCTATATAAGGCTCATTTCTAAAATGTCAAATGTTCATTCTTAGAAATCGGCAACTGTAGCAGACTGGTACAAACATCAGGATAATATTCTGAAGGTACGAGTTCTATTTTTGTAGAAAAACAACAGCTGGCTTAAAATAACTCCTTTGTCTCCATGACGACTGAATATTTCTCTTTCAAATAACGTTTTTGTGTAACTCTATAATGATACAGGTCAAGCGAATCACAAAATATTCGATAGCTTCTTGTTCTTTGCCGTTTTGCTCTTGATCGGGGGTGGAAGTTACTGTTTTAGCTTTTCGATATTTGCATTTTACAGTACAAATAATTATTTAACTTCAAGTCAATTTTCAATACCGCATTAATTAGTAATACCGCACTAATCAGTGAACAACAAAACACCGATTAAACATACCGTAACCAATTAACGCCCCAATTTAATGAATTCACCCGATCCAATCGACAAATAAACCACGTTAAATGCATGATCGATATTTCGACCTTCACCATTCAGAAGGGCTTTCATTCTCATAATAATTATAATGAAACCCAATCGATGTCATCTCTGCAGAGTGTTTTTACAATTATCAAGGTAGAGTGATACAAATATTGCTGACTGTAGGACCTGATATTTATTAAAATAATTAAGTACCTACCTATACCTATATATATTAATAATATTAAATTTCTCAGCCTCCGTAGCCTAGTTTGGTAGTGACCCTGCCTACGAAGCTGGAAGTTCCGGGTTCGAATCCCGGCGACGGTATTACTTGTATTTATTTATCTCAAGAATTCGCTTTCTTGGACGTGGCTGTATATGTATTTAAGTATCTATACGAATTTATCTATTATTATATAAATATAGTCGCTTGGTACCCCCACCACAAGCGTTAATTGAGTTTACCGTAAACTAGTCGATTTGTGTAATGTGTTCCAATATATTTATTTCTATTATTATATATTTATTTATACAGGGTGAAACGTGAGTCGTGAACAGTAATACGTATTTCTAACTCTGTAAATAACTAATAATTAGATGCCCCACGAGTTACTTAAAAAGTGTCAAGTTACTTATTTATTTTTTGTATTTTCTTGGGTTTTAAGTTTTTGTATTTTTTGGCTTTGCCAAAAGGATTTTAAATTACCTCTTAAAATTTAAGTAATTAATAACGACAATTTTGTCATTTCGTGTAAAATGAAATGGTATTTATTAAATTTAACGTTATAAATAGCTTAAATAGCCGTTATCATTTCTGAAAAACACCTTAAAAATTAGAAAAAGCCACGAAAAATACAAAAAATAACCTGACTATATTAAAAGTGACTTGTGACTTGTCCCCACATTCAATTGTAAGTTGTTTATAGAGTTTGAAAAGCGTATTGTTGTTCACGACTCATGTTTCACCCTGTATTAAGTAAATGTCCAATGTTGGTAAACTTGATATTTTTTCTTAAGAAAAACAGCATTTGTAGTTCGATTGTTTATATGTGTGCAACTTCGCCCCCTCGGAAATTGGCAGAATTTTTTGTTAGTAAGTTCGTAGCGATACGTACTACACACTCCATTACTAAATACTCCAAGTTATATGACATCTAATGTTTATAATGAAGTAGGTAGGAACTTAAATAAAATAATAGTTTTCAGATTTTGTAGCGTAATTTAGTTATTAATTACTTTTTTGCATTCATTATTCTTCTAAAAAAGTTTGAAGTACCTACTTGAGTTTGAAGTAGCGCTAGGTATAAAAAATGATCGTTAGTTAATAATCTCGTGACAACGACAGGTCGCAGCCTTTGACATATAAAAACGCGTAAAAATAGATCGTTAGACAGATATTAAATAAATCAGATATATCGCTGCGTCCGGAGCGCTCAAAAAAATCTGAACACGCCCCTATGACAAAGAAGGCGTGTTCAGATATTTTCGAACGCTACGATATATCTGATGGCGACTGTACTAGTGCTACGCCGTGTACTTCCTAAGTTCCTGTGGCCATCTTCTGACTCCGTCATCAGACGAGCTGTATGATATCACTATATCGCATCGTCATTCGACTTAGATTTGTCACATATCATAATATGTGTACTAAATTTCAGCGCCATCAGTGGATCAATTAAACTTGCAAGATTTGATTACAGACAGCGGTACAGGTGATAATCATCATCATTCCTGGACACGGCGCGGATAGTCTGCGACCTTAACCACCGGCAGCTTGGGCCCGCTCTGTTATTTACCCTAGATTAGGTTTTTTATAATGTGTTCATATGTTTTGTATGTTTTATTGTATTTTACTTTTATAAAAAAACCTAACTTAAGATGACAAATAAATAAATGAAATATCATAAGCATTATTTCAGCCATAAGACGTCCACTGCCACGTAACAGGCCTCCCCTTTGGACCTCCATAGACCTTCTTTTGGCGATCCCTCCCGGCGATCTTCATAAGGTCGTTTGTCCATCTTGTGGGTGGACGTCCTTCACTGCGTTTGCCAAACCGTGGTCTCCACTTCTTTTCGATCTCATCGGCCATCTGCTTTGATAATAATAATGATGATGATGATGAAGTACTTATATGTACAGTGTTTGTACTAGCACAAGTTAAATGCTTGATAATCTGAACCTGGTTTAATCTAAGTCTCGTACCCATATATCAATAATTCGAGTATTGACCTCCAAAACAAATTAGTGACTCGATTGCCTGAAGCATTAATGGATCGTCAATGAAGCTAACAAATTAACTTCTAAATTAGTTTTATTTTTATACTGCTATATTAAGCTTCATTCAGTAAGTATTTCATAATTTGCAGTTGCTAAATTCAAGCAAAATAACATCAACAAAGACCGATACATAACTTATATTGCTTATATTTGTTGTTGGTTGCATTTCGTTGCCTTTTTTAGAAGTGTTTGGACTTAATATTAACCGACTTCAAAAAAGGAAGAGGTTTTCAATATTTTTTTTGTACCTTCAAGTATCTCCGAACCGTTTTTTTTAGTATGTCGTGTGTAAACCCCAATATTATGGTCGCGTTGGCACCCAGTTGGTTCTGATAGTGGCATCTTCAACAATTTTGTTGAAGTTGTTTTTTTTTGTTTTATTTGTTGTTTTTTGTACATATTTTTAAACGGTTTTTATTAACTTCACCGCGTATCAACTGTCGTCGATGCTTCAAATCTTGTGATCGATTTTTCGACCACTTGTACTGCACCGAAATCAATAAAATTTTGCACTCTTATCAAGTCCCCATGACAATGCAATATTATAATATATGTATCCTTGTATCTTCAAAGCCTGATGCTGCAGACGTACTGCTTACCTTAACCGAGAGTGTTAGACACGTGAAAATGAAAGAATAGCATGTTTGGCATAATCAAATACTAACAGCCTGATCTTGACTTCCAACTCCTCACTCCTGATGCTGCAGTACTGCCTACAATAACCGCAAGGTTTATCTTTTATCGATATCTTGATTTGAAAGAAGCTCTTTAGATATTAAAAAGAAACATGCGGATGCGAGAATACTAACGTCCAACTCCTCAAATCTGATACTCCAGTGTTACTGCCTGCCACGACCGCTAGGTTTAGCGATATGTAGATTTTGAAGTACTGCTTTAGATATTTGGCAGAAACATACGGATTTAATTATCATCATCATCATCATATCAGCCGAAAAACGTTTACTGGTGAATATAAGCCTCCCCCAAAGATTGCCATAAGGACCGGCCTTGTGCCACCCGCATCCAGCGACCTTCATAAGGTCATGAGTCCACCTTGTGGCGGGCCTACCCATGCTGCGCCTTCCGGTACGTGACCGCCACTCGAGGACGTTACCGCCCCAACGACCATCGGTTCCACGCGTGACGAGCCCCGCCCACTTCAGTTTAGCGATTCGAAGAGCTATATAGGTAACTTTGGTTCTGCTGCGGATGGTCTCATTTGTAATCCGATCTCGCAGAGAGACTCTTAGCATAGGCCTTTTCATTGCCCTTTGGGTGACTTTGAGCCTTCTTATGAGGCCCATTGTAAGCGACCACGGCTTAGTACCGTATGGCATTACTGCGGCCCTCCGGCTGATAGACTCATAGGGTCACGGCTGATAGACTGACAGCGTGAGTGGTTCGCGTAAGGCGAACTGCCGGGCCTGCAGCCATCCAGCAGATAGACTAACAGGGTGAGTGGTTCGCGTAGGGCGAGCTGTCGGGCCTGCGGCCCTCCGGCTGATAGACTCACAGCGTAAGTGGTTTGCGTAGGGCGGGCCGTCGGGCTTGCGGGCCTCCAGCTGATAGAGTGACAACGTGAGTGATTCGCGTAGGGAGAGCCGTCGGGCCTGCGGCCCTCCAGCTGATAGAGTGACAGCGTGAGTGGTTCGCGTAGGGCGTGCCGTTGGACCTGCAGTCATCCGGTTGATGAGACTGAGAGTATGACTATACCCCTTCGGGTTCGCGTAGGGCGTGCCGTCGGGCTTACGGCCCTCCGGTTGATAGGCTGACAGCGTAGGTGGTTTGCGTAGGACGTGCATTTGGACCTGCGGTCCTCCAGTTGATAGACAGAGAGTGTGAGTCTCTCGAATTCACGTACTGCGTGCCATAGTGCCGTCGGGCCTAGGCCCTCCGGTTGATATATTGCATGGATTGACCCTTATGCCCCTCGGTTCGCGTCGGATTTTCCGTCAGACCTGCAGTCCTCCGGTAGGTCGACTGAGATAATGAGTTTATATTTTATAGTCTCGAAATTCGACTTGTACGATGTGAACAATATAAAAATTTAAACTTGATTTTCTCAGTAAACCAAATTGATTGATATATTCCTTATAGTCAGATTTCTGTTATCTAAGGTACTTATTGTATGAATAACACGTCCATTTGAGACACTTCGGGCATTCAAGCTTACATTAACCACGCCACCCAGCCTTTGGTTTTCATTTGTCGATCGAAATATTTAATAACATTTTTTTAGTGTCGGATTTCTAAAAATACCTATTCAGCAGGGATTCACCTGCCGTTACACATAAAATAATGTCCATTACGTTTACATATGTGTCGTGATTCGTGATGATGCATTCTAAGTAGAGTATAAACGCTACTTAGCATGCATAATTGTATTACATATTACAAACAACATCTTTGATCTAAAATAAGTAGGTATATTATCGGAAATTAACTTAACAATTGCACTAAAAACTTGAAAATAAAATAAGTAAAAAAAGTTTTAAGTTAAACGGTTTTTATTGCACCAAAAACTAGAAAATAAAAATTAGTTATAACTAACCGTAGATGCTACTTTCTGTAGATTACTCACGTGAAACTATTATCACTGTAGTCTTCCTAAGTCGGATGCTGAAAGCCACGTTTAGCCTCTATGTCAGTGGATTAAGCGTTACCTAATCGGAAACTTTTACCAAACTAAAATAAAAACGTGGGGCGTTATTATAAAGAAACATACAAGTTCAAAATATTTAATTGTCGCTTTAATTTTGCAATTAATCATCCATCTGTTCAATAACTTCTACAGAGGTAAATAGCTTTTATCAAGGCCAGAACAAAACTGAAAACACTATTGCAGTCTTGATTTCTATGGGTGTTCCTAAATAACTATAGTGACTTAATCACAATTGCGTACGCCCCACGTTTTTATTTCAGTTCGGTAAAAGTTTCCCATTAGGTAACGATTAATCCACTGACATAGAGGCTAAACGTGGCTTTCAGAATCCGACTTAGGAAGACTACAGTGATAATAGTTTCACGTGAGTAATCTACAGAAAGTAGCATCTACGGTTAGTTATAACTAATTTTTATTTTCTAGTTTTTGGTGCAATAAAAACCGTTTAACTTAAAACTTTTTTTACTTATTTTATACACAATAGTCGTTGCTATCCTAAATTACGCAACCGCGCTTAATGTAATTCAGTATAATGTAGTGCAAGTATTTTAGATTCGAAGAAACTTAGATTTTAGATGGCTATGTAGGCAAGATAAACAAAAAGCGCTTAGTCAGTTTCTTTGTTTCTTTATTGAAATGGATTTTGTCTGCAGTCAGTTTTACAAAAGACTTGTATAATTCACAATTTAAATTACCTAAGCTTTATAATGCTATCTGTTGTCTATCTGATTATGAAAGTGGAATTTCATTAGATAATGTTTTATAGAAGTTGGGCTCTTACCGTCAGCTTATTACCAAATATCGGGTCCTTAGTTCAATATTAATATTACGGACACGAAAAGCACAAGTGCTCACGTGA
The DNA here is from genome assembly GCA_025490895.1 of Thaumatotibia leucotreta. Lineage (NCBI taxonomy): Eukaryota > Metazoa > Arthropoda > Insecta > Lepidoptera > Tortricidae > Thaumatotibia > Thaumatotibia leucotreta. Next base: position 62,390 of record JALPQI010002039.1, read on the forward strand.
AATATACAAAATGGACAAAAAATAGTGCATTTCGTTGCCTTTTTTAGAAGTATTTGGAAGTTTCAGACGGGTTGAATGCACTTATTTTCGCGCTAGCTTGTATAGATATACATAGAGATATTGTTATTTGTGAAAAATGGGAGACATAAAATGACGGAACAATGTAAAATACAAACTATGAATCTTATAAGAATACAACAAACAGTCTGTGCAATATTCCTGATATTCCTGATGTCCACCTAAACGCAAAATACAAAAATACCTAGGTATATGAATTATGTAATACTTAAAGAATTATCAGTAATTTCCGGTACCTATTACTCATAATCGCTAAGGAGTTGTACCTTACATCATCAGCTCACCAGACAAGACCAAGACGCTAATAGTTGAATAACTTTCGCTGCTTTCGAAAATAAATGAAACATATCGCACCTACAGAACACACAGTGCACGAGCACATTATGTACCAGAATAAATATTACATCAGCGTTGTTAAAGACATGTATAAGGACGTCACAACGAGAGTCCCCTGCTAGGCCGGTATAAGTGATGAATTCGTACACTGAAATTTCAGCGGAAAAAGCAACAGTAGCACCATCTGTCTTGAAGGCACATCCCTGAATAGAGTAGACTGTTTCAAATATCTGGGCTCGGTCGTCACTACCGTTTCGACACTGACATAACCTAAAGATGGGAGGGATGGAAAACAATTTCGTCGGGTGACAAGCAAAAGTCACTAAGTAACAATTTGACACAAGGGAGATAATCAATGTTTTGATATTTTTCGACTTAATAAATCCATATATTACTTAAATCAAGTGTAATTCATTTTTTCAGTATTAAGAAATGCGGCAAATATATGATAATGGAAATATTAATAATATCATCTGTAGTTTAATAGTTATTAGGCATAATGAGTTTTTGCTGCCGCGGTTTAGAAAAATCAGTGTATATAGTGAAAGATTTGTATGAACAGCGGTAACCTTTATTAAAACTTTACACAAACTCGGTAATAAAAATAAACTAGTTTATCTTGGCAATTAAAAGTACTTAAATATCAGTCTCGGCTTCGGAATCACTTCTTTCTAATTCGTCGTAATTTGGCTCCGGCAAGCGATTTCGGAGTGATTTCAGCGTTTTAAGATTCTTATACCATGGAGCGAATTCTTCTGGTATCTGCTTTAACTAGCTTGATGAGATCTGCTTTTTTCTGTTCTGAAATAGGTTGCAAGTTTTTGTACGCTGCTTTTAGTGCTACCGGTAATGTCCGTTGACGACCTTTACCCCTGATATTTATCTTTTTGTAGTCGGAGGTATGGTCATAACGGTAAAATATTACCGCGTGGTGTTGCTTTTCAAATTTGAGGCATTTTATTTTAAGCCATGATACTACAGCTCCAGTTTCGTCTTTATTTCTGTTTTTTATTGTTTTTTTTGCCAGGTCATGTAAATCGTAAAAATCTTTGAAATTTAGAAGATGTGTTATATAGGGCCCGTTAGATTTCCTTTCTTTCTGTGATCGGGCAGATTTAAATAAGTTCTTCTTTGCCTGAATATAAAATTTGCACAATTATTCGCGAAATATATTTAAACAAGAGACGTCAGATGAATATATTTTGTATCTAAAAATTTGAAAACTTTTTGCAATTCTTACCTTCACGAGACCGGTCGCTTTCCGAGGCATATACATTTCTCCTGAAGTTTCATCTAAGGACATCTTTAATTTTTATGACGTATGTTTCACGCATAACGTATTACATAATATTATTTCTAAGTGACAATTCAACTGCAATTACTTGACGTGTAAATCAATGTCACTATTTTTATAGGTTGTATATTGATACGGTATGAAAACTACTAGAATAACAATACCTAATAGATACTTAGATAGCATGTTCTACAAGGTTATCTTATCATTAAGAGTATCGAAATATCATTAACTGCGAGCAACTTGCAAACTTTAGGCAGGACAAACTCATTAAATGAAACAGTGAGTTTTTGCTGCCGAATGTTATCTTAGCGTTAGTATTTAATGATTTGTTGTAAAACGCAAGATAGTTTTAAATTGTTTTTACAGCATTAATGTGTTTGTCATTAGCAAATAGATGAAAAAATATTACATTATACCCAAAAAAAATGTCTTTTAAAAAAAGTGTACTTAGTGACTTTTGCTTGTCACCCGACGATTTATAAACATAACTCAGAAGCGTGATGGGTCTGTAGTTCTTCAAAAGGCTGTTATCACCTTTTTTGAAGAACAGCACCACCTCGCCTCTGATCCATGCTTCAGGCGTTTTGCCCTCGGACAAGACGGAATTAAAGAGCTTTTGGAGGACTTTAAGAACCGGTGTTCCATCCGCTCTCAGAAACTCTGAAGTGATTTCATCGCCCGGCGCCTTGTTGCCTTGTTGTTGGTAGCTTGAGAGTCAAGCCAATCAAAGAAAAGCTTGTGGAAGGTCGACTTAGATGGTACGGGCATGTAATGCGTCGTCCACCCGAACACATGACCCGACAAGTAGGTACTCGAAATGTTTCCGGCGCCAAAAAGAGGAAGAGGTAGACCCCTTCAAACATGGATAGCTACGATAAATAAGGACATGACATATGCAGAATGTAACATCTGAGACAACCCGGGACAGAGTGTCCTGGCGAAGAAAGACTAGGAGAGCCGACCCCAAATGATGGGATAAAGCTAGGTTGAGAGAGAGAGAGAGAGAGAGAGAGAGAGAGAGAGAGAGAGTGTCGCGCCTACAGAATTTTAAAAGTTCCCTCGATTTCTCCAGGATTCCGCCATCAGATCTTGACCCGATGACAATTGTTCAACTAGAAGGTCCCTTTCTAATAAAATAATTGCAAAATGGCCCAAGAGTCTTCGAGTAATCGGGGAACACAAAGAGTAAGCATTATCCTCGCAAGGCCCATGGGAATCAAATTTAATTTTGTTTGATGCTAATAAATACTACAGGTTTCGTAAAATTTACGGACAAACTGAAATCAACATTATTTACTGCCGTGGTTAAAAATTCAATGACAAATTTTAGACATTTCTCTTAAGGTGGAAGTACTAGTGCCCGACGCTGTACCAATACTTGTCATCAAAGCTTGAATTGCCATCGAAAAGATATTAAAATCAACAATGAAGGCATTTAAACCATGTCAAAATGTATGTGCCCTTAATGCTTTATATCCCAACTTCGAAATAATAAGCTTATATCGAAATTATTTATATAATTTTAAGACAGGCTGATATTTATTAGGACTGATTGATAATATTTTAAAGTCTCAATATGTGACATTCATTTGTACTGAGGTGCCATCTATTGGGACTGCCAGAAAATGCACCTGACACTTACTCGTACAATGGATTTAATTAAGAAAATTATGATTATGAAAAATTTGCTCTGCGCTCCAGAACCGGAATTGTAGATGTAGGTGTCAAGACCGCTAAGCTTAAGTGGGACTGGGCCTGGCATGTTTGCCGTATGCACCCAGCAAGGTGGGCTAAAATGGTTTCAGACTGGGACCCACGGGAAACCTTCGATGGTGCTGGCCGGGGCATTGGCAGACCGAGAAGGAGATGGCGGGACGACCTGGACGCGTTTTATCCGAATTGGCGGGAGAAATGTGACAACCGGGCCGAATGGAGGAAAAGAGGGGAGGCCTTTGCCCAGCAGTGGGACACTAAACCAGGCTGACAAAAAAAAAAAATTCGATATTGTCACCCTATAAAATAAATAATACTTACAAACTCCTCTCCCAACACATGACAATACTTTAATGAAGATTTACAGGGTTGGGCGGATTAAGTGTCCTAGTTAAAAAGTGGTATAAAAGTTTAAAAACAAAACAATATTACTAATCTTGGTGTTATTTATATCAGAAACATTCTATATTTTACCGCAGCAATTGATAAGTTTGATAAACTCCCCTTTAACATGTATTATTTTAAGCATTGTCGTATAAGGAATTTCATCCGGCACGCACTACCTTATCTGCCATGTGATGTCATATTAGGTTATCTAACCCTAGTACAAACTTGAATCTTAGCCTAAACCCGTCTCAATAAAACTCTGCATTGATTTGTATATGGAAATGTTTATAGCATTTCAGTTATCTAAAGATTTAACGTACCTACTTTGCTAGGTAAATATCAGCCTCATAATTTTGGCTATAACTTGGTATTTCTTCTTATCATATTGTACCCTGATTGATTAACTTTTTGGAATAAATTTATAACTAAAATACCTTCCTTTCTAGTTCTTAATAAAACACTATACGTATGGGTATCTGCGAGTTGCTGTCTAACACAAGATTTGCTAAGCCGCACATGGCATATTTATAGCAGTCCCTTTGCTTTACCTAAGACAGGACAGTTATAAGGTAACCATAAAAACATCAGTTTCCGGTAAAACCGTGATCGGTCATTGTAACCAATGACCGATCAAGCTTTGTTATGAAGTAGCCATAGCGACGTCAGCATCCGTGTAACTTGCGGGATCGGTCACTGACCACCCGAGTTTTGTTCTAATGTAACCATAGCAACGTCCGCATCGTTGTTGAACATAGTTCAGCAAAAGTCGTTGATAACGAATCAAACTTTGTTGTAATGTAACCACAGCAACATCAGCATCCGTGGAATTCGCGGACTCGGCCATTGGCTAACTGAGTTTTGTTATTATTTAACCATAGTAACGTCTACGTCATTGGTGAACAGATTTCGGCAAAAGTCGTTAATAACGAATCGATCCCGATCAGTACTGTGTACCGACTAATTTACGAACTGTAACAAGTGACTCAACAATCCCGGTTCGCGACTGTACCTTCTGTTTGACAATGACAACATCACTCGGCCTGTCCTTTTCTTTTTCCGTCTCTTTTTAATCAATATAGTCCAATAGGGGGCCACGAGAAAGCCGAGTGTTTCAGTCACACACAAGATATTATGCTAAGCCCCCGGATACTTACACAATAGTTTTATAAGCTATTTGTCCCGTGGTTTGTTTGGCCATGGTCATTTCAATAGAAAGGGACACAATTCTGACAGGAGTCATCTCACGAAGACCGTTTTTGTTTTACTCTTTAGTGCACAATTTAGTAGTGGTATCTTTGCATTCGAAGCCATAGACCATGCATTTGCAAATGCGAACTTTTTTATGTGAAGTCACTTTCTCTACTATTACAACATAATGACAATTTACGTCAAGTTGTTATATCAAAACATTACCAAAAATAATAAAATAAATTATAAAATTGCTAATTGCGATGCACAAGAAGCACATAATTAATACGAAAAGTAAGCCAATCATTGTGTAAACGACTTGTCAACGAATATTATCTGAGTTGATAATAGAACCAAGCACTATTGTTGTCATCTCAAAGCAACGTATACCAAATGCAGTTCTGACTGTGGCCTGTGGGTTTTCACTTCCAACCAGATTAACAGTGAAATTCTTAGTTAGTTTCGACAAGATCCTATTCTCAGTACGTGTTATGTCGTGTCAGAGTGGAGTCAAATAAAGAAGCAGATCGTATCGTCGACATCATCGTAGTCGTGCCTATGTCTACAAATTCAATTAATTTAAGTGCAAGTTGAGTGGTTAAGAGTTCACCCGGTGAGATATGTGATTAGTGCACTATTTTTGTTGTAACCGTTTACTTAATAAATAGTTTTGAAGTCACTTTATGGCGTTTTACTAATTTAGTTATTTCGTCAGTTCACACCTGATAATTGAGATTGTGATCTGTTACGTAATGTTGAAAAAAGTGACAAAGTAATCAATAAGTAGATAGGTATGTTTAATAAGCAATAATGATTCATTTAGATTCAATAATACGCGAAACCGATAGTACCTAAATGTCAATGTCAAATGTTCGACTGGTCACATAATGTCTGCAATACATTGCTGGGTCGATTAACTTTGTTAGAAAAATATAGAAAATTTATTTTTGATTTTAATTAATTAAAACCATTTGGAGTTAATTACTGATTAGTTAAAGGGTCTATGTTTTCATTTATTGCTCTTATTACAGGCCACACCCTGTATATAGGCAAAATGTCGTGATTCAAATAATTATTCGCTGTTGACATGTTACGCACTGGAACCTTATATGGCTGAGTCTTACGAGGTTACGTCCATATATTAATTTCCAAGTCGTTTTGCGGGTGATATTGATACACTGAATTTAGCATGACCATACGGCCACAGTGGACTTGTGGTAAGGGCAATTGGTGTAGTTGGTGTACTCGTCTCAGCACGGGGTCCAGGTAACTCGAGCGTAAGTCTTCATTCTCAGATTTCTAATCCAGATTCCCTTTGATGTCGGTAAGATTGGAATATGACGGCATTTCTATAAATATTTCCTCTGTTGTGCACAAGCGTAAAATTATTTAAGACTATCAAGATCTAAAGATTTTATCGTAATATCATAGTAATAGTTAAAGTTGTGTAAATGAAAGAATATGTTTACAATTTAACTAAACGCAAAGGTAACTTACATGATAACTTGATAAGGTAAAAATTATATCACACAAATGCAAGACATTTAGTAAAATATTTTGATATGTTGCGCAAGAACGTATTTGGAGAAATACCGATCGCGGTAATTCAATGCTGCTTGGTCCAGATTTTGGTATGTACAGGTAAATAACGATGAAAAATAAGGTAAGTAAGACGTATCGATATGTACATACGTAAGTACGGTTTAAGGAAAAGTAAGAAACGTTATATCAAGTAAGGATTAATACGATTTAGGACGCATGAGAAAGCCACCGCTCCAGTCGACTGAACAAAACGCACAGCCTCGATACCCTTTCCGTAAAGCCACTCGGGAGTTTTCGATCTTCATTAGTGTGATCTCAATTTGATATTGATTTGTTATATTATTTCGCCCTTAAGCAAAATGTCGATAAGCGAGATCCAATGTATGTAGATACCTAATTTCAAATTGGAATCAAATGTTCTGAAGTTAGAAATTAGTTTTAATGCCATCAAAAGGTCGTACGTATTTATTTCCCTTTAACTTTGTTAAAGTGGTAGGTCTATACTTACAATCGGGTTAAAGAAGGAAATTTAAGATTATAATACCATGAGTTCATTTGGACTCAGGGTTTTTGCATACGGGTATGCTATTGGTGTTTTGTAAAGAGAATTTTCAGGAAGCTCTTTTTTTTTAATGCTCATTTCATTAAGCCGCATGTGATGCTGATGTCTAAGTCTCGTACCTATTACCAGTGTCACTGAGATGTTTTGTTTAATCTTTAGTTTTTAACAAGGCACGCCATTTTTTTTAAATATTGAAACTCATAGCACATGAGAAAATGATAATATGTGCAAGGCTATTTTGCAAACTCAGACTCACTCATTGTGGCAATCTTTGGGGGAGGCCTATGCTCTGCAGTGGACGTCTTTCGGCTGATATGATGATGATGATGATAGCAACAGAATAAAAATCTAAAGAAGTAATAATTTGACTATCTCGCAAAAACATTACTAGGTACATAATTTTGATCAGGTACACACTGCTGTGGAAATGTGTAGGCAGTTTATTAATGAATTCATTCCATACACAACATACATAGCAAGTATTAAACCACAAAAAAAATTAAGAAATCAACTCTTGGATCATGCCATAAGCATAGGTCAATAAGTAGTAGGTAATTAGAATAAAAACGTTTGTTAACGATGGTCCCATATACTATTTGTGGCATTAAACATCAAAAGAGTTTTGGTCACGCGACGATTAGGCCGGTGCCGGTGTTCGATTAACCCAGTGAGCACAATGATATAATTATAAAGTAAAGATACGTTATATTCTACGAAACGAAATAAAAAAAATATCTCGGGACATCTTACACAAACCAACCTAGTCCCACGGTAAGCTCGATTAAGGCCTGTGATGTGGGTACCAGGCGACGATAGATATAATAGATAGATACATTTACATATAGATACTTATATACATAGACAGCCATGACCAAGGAACAAATACTAGTGATAAATAAATACACAAATAATGTCCTCGCCGGGATTCGAACCCGGAACAGGGTTCGTAGGCAGGACTACCAACTAGGCTACGGAGGCTGATACACTATACAGGGTGTTGGTTAGCGGTGTCGGAGCTAATAAGGGCTTAAACTACAATCAATTTCATCAATAAATTACCATACAATTTTTTTTTGTGCCAACGATAATTAAATGGCGGTCATTTTAAAATTTCAAACAGACGAATACGGGCGCACGTGATATTTCTGGAATTATACGTTTGTTATCGGTCCTATCCTTGCAAAAAAAATCTCGTTAGAGAGCTCATTAAATAAGAAAACTAATTAAACTAATCATTTGACTCAACTATTTCAACAACAGGGCTAAAAAAATTTTTTTAAATGAAAATAGTAAAAAATTCACCTTAATTTTTCAATTAATTTAATTTTGCATGAACACTAGGTCATTAAGATAGGTTTTTGGTGTTGTTATTTGTTAGTACAGGTTATTAGCTAAAACACAACACCATAATTACAGTTATACCTTAAGTACTTTAGGAATTACAAGTGCTCAAACATGCACTGGATGGATGGAAGGCGGCCACTTCACTAGTCAGTACACTGCTGACATTCATTTGTTTATGGATTTTGCATCGGGAACGCTAAATGCAGCTGTTTTGGTGTATGTTTGAGCACTTGTAATTCCTAAAGTACTTAAGGTATAACTGTAATTATGGTGTTAATTTTTAGCTAACATACTGTACTAATAAATAACAACACCAAAAACCTATCTTGACGACCTAGTTTTCATGCAAAATTAAATTTATTGAAAAATTAAGGTGAATTTTTTACTATTTTCAATAAAAAAAAAAATTTTAGCCTTGTTGTTCAAATAGTTGAGTCAAATGATTAGCTTAATTATTTTGCATATCTAATGAGCTCTCTAACGAGATTTTTTTTGCAGGGTTAGGACCGATAACAAACGTATAATTCCAGAAATATCACGTGCGCCCATATTCGTCTGCTTGAAATTTTAAAATGGCTGCCATTTAATTATCGTTGGCACAAAAAAAATTGTATGGTAATTTATCGATAAAATTGATTGTAGTTTAAGCCCTTAAAAGCTCCGACACCGCTAACCAAACACCCTGTATATCACAGGATGCACTTAATATTTTGACATGTGTTTATAGGCACCTTCAATACGTTCATATTTCAAAATACGTAAAATGTTAGGTACAAAATAGAAAGAATCGTCCAATCTTATCATCATCATCATCATCAGCCTATGATAGTCCACTGCTGGACGTAGGCCTCTCCTATTAACTATGCGTATAGACGCATTAGGAGTTAAATGCCCATAATCGTCATGCTGGGCAAGCGGATTGGCGATCGCAGTATTGTGTCCCCTATGATGATGCTGCTGCCCGTCATCAATATTTTATCAAATAATGGTTAGTGACACTTCAATCCCTTAGTCGACTCTTACGACACCCGCAGGAGAAGTTGGGGTGGTGACAAATGTACTCTTACTGCCGTCACCGCACGGCCAATCCAATCGTATAGAATAAGGATACTATAAAATACGAGCTCAGTATTTAGGCCTTTATTTAATCGGAAATTCCATTTTAAAATACAAATGATACGAATTATAAAATATTCAATGTCATAGTTGTAACAGTCTTTGGTGTGCGGGAAAAAACGCACCCATTAACCCGGCTACAGGATCGATAGAGTCTCCTTCTCTATCCGATCACTGTAGTAACTCCTGTCCGGCGCGTCCATGTCGCGGGGGTGGGCGCCGCTCTTCCCAGTAGGCCGGGAGGAGTCGGTGGCAGAGTTCGGCAGGGACCCAGTTTTGCGGGGTATAACGTAGAGCCCGAGCCCAGGGTCTCCTTATCTTATCGTCCCAGGCGATGCAACGTCTGTGGAGAGGGCACTCCACCTGCACCTGAAAAAGATGTGGAAACAACACGGGGAGTCGCAGTCACCGGTGATAAGTCTGCGCTAATGGACGTCTGCGCGGACGCCAGGGGTGACTCTCGTCGGTGGGATAGTCCATCGTGACTAATTGACCAGTTATCGCCCGCCTCAAGCTGGGCAGCCCCCGGCCAATAAGGTACCGGTCCGTCCCTCGCCTTGCGCTTCTATGGGTGTGTGAAGCACCAGGCATGTCACAGTGTCTGTAGCAACGGTGAGCATATTAGTCACCTAGCAACAAGAATAAGAAAGTTAACATTAAATCCACAAATCATCCTATAACACGGCTTGCAACTTGGAATGTGAGAACAATGCTACCTGGAAATGATGATCCACACGTCGATGTCCCACAACTGCGCAAAACGACAATAATTGACGGAGAGCTAAAACGCATGCGTATAGATGAGGTTCATTTTGGGAGTGACCTGGAGGGACAAGATGACGAATGCAGCAGTTCTCGCAAAAGCTGGCATATCCAGCATTACAGCGATCCTCAAACAGAGGAGACTGCGGTGGCTGGGTCATGTACACCGCATGGACCCAGGAAGATTACCTCGCCAAGTGATGATGGGCCAAATAGCACACGCAAAAAGACCTGTGGGACGCCCGATGTTAAGATTTAAGGATTCCTGCAAGCGTGATATGGTTTGCTTTGGCATCAGTACTGCCGCCTGGGAAGAACGTGCAGAAATGAGACCTGAGTGGCGTAGAGACCTCAGCACAGGAATAAAGAAGCACGACCAAGTGTGGCTGGAAAAACTGCAACAAAAAAGAGACAAACGCCATCAAGCCAGTAGTATAGCCTCACCCCCAGACTCACAACACACATGCGACTTATGCGGCAAAAAGTGTCGCGCAGCGATAGGCTTGTACAGCCATAAGCGCAGCTGTACAAGGCGTAAAAATAATAACTAACACAGCGTTGTAACAATCATCCGTCAGGGATGCTGTGGCCATTGATGAAGTTGTAACAAACAAAAAAAACGAATACACTAACGTCTGACATGGGAATCGAACCCACGTGCCCACGTCCTCAGCTTTCGCTGATAATGCCTAACATACTAATGACATTGGTCAGCAACTTTTAGCCGCGGTAACTCAAAAATTTGCCAAGGTGACTAGACATTTTCTTTTCGTGCACCCTTCAAGTGGGCTTGATGTTGTTAAATTTAATTATTTGCAAAATTTATTTTTGTTCTAACGATGTTAAAAGAGATTAATGAGTTATAAGGGCGTGAAAATGCGCTATGAAAATGGCATCTCAGTAATTACCTAATTGTTATCAAAATATAGAAAGTCGACCTGTAGTTCTTGAAGATATTTTGCAAATGGAAATTATAGTTATATGAGCGTGGAGAACATAAGCGAGTCAAGAAAAATACCTACGTAAAGTAGACCCCACCGTAAGTGGGATATGTACGCCTGTACGAGTACTTAGAATGGAATAGAAAACAATGACCTAAAATTATTCCAAGTTGAACACAGTACATTTTCATCATAGTTACTCGTATTTAAACCTGAAGTAATTCCGATGTTGTAGAATGTTTCTTGAATATAATACTGGGGGGTTTCGTTTCGGTAGATAACAAATTCATAGCACCGAAATTCCAGCAACGCTTTCATACAAAACGAGCGCTTATAACAATCTTGGGAAAAGCGCTCCATCGCAAAAAGCCGGGATAAATGCAAGGACGATAAGCACACATTCCCATATCAGTCTATTTACGCGACGCGGGTCAAAATTGACTCGCAATGCTAACGCGCCTAAACCAACACGTAAAGTGAAATAAAAGCTTGTACGTGTAATGCAGCGTGAAAAGCGTTTCACGTGGATATGCGTGAACGGTGCGCGGCGAGTCGAGTCGGTCGGGTCTCGCCAGAGTCTAAACTCTACCGCGCCAGCCGCCCGCCTCGGCCAATCTTACCGAACGAAAACAGTTCGCCACGAAAGCACAACCCTAGTGACTCTGTAAAATTGAATGGATTTATGAAAGTGGACAAAAATTGTGTTAGTGCCAATGTTTAACTTTGGGTAAGTTGATCGAGTATTGTATGCAGTTGTAAAGGGAATAATTTTTTTATAACATAAAGAAAGGTCTCACTATTTTTTTTCTACAACTGATCAATATAAAATAAAGCTTTTATTTATGTGAAATAATAAAACCTGAATACTCGTATATCTGTGTTTGCAATGGGACCAACTTTGGAGACGCAAAAACAAATATCCCGTAGAAAAAATCAGAGGCAAGTTTTATTTCTGGTATCAAGCTTAATCAATCGACCTTATAAAATGAGTTCGAGTGTAAGTTTTATATACTCCATGCAGATTTGATATTCTCTGTAAACTTTAATAATGTATTTACATTTTTTATATTTTTATTATTTTTATATCACCATTTTTTATCCATTTCGTTTTCACGTACGATTCAAAGAACGTTTATTTATCACAGTGTACTCGTACATGGGTCTGTCAACTTTTTTCGTGCGCTTTTTAAATTTGCTGTTTTGCGGATAACTATAGTAAAACTTACTAAAAACGTATTTTTTATGGGTCAGAATAATTTACATGACAGATCAATTGAGTAAATAAACGCAAAGACTTTTAACTGATTTTAGTTTTTTTCTTTTCATTTTAAGTTGTTCCTGATAATGTACAAACAGCAACACTCCTAACTGACCATTAAAGACAGAGCAGAGAGAAAATGAAAGAGATAAATATACTTATATTATGTCCACTTCAAATTAAATAATACACGGGAATGTTGATTGTTCACATTGTTCGCAACTTGGTCGAATAATACAAATCGGGTTCCGAAATCTTATGAGACTGGTATCACGACTTCGGCCGAACTCTGCTGACCAATGGGGCGAGCATTGCTACGGTTAACCAATGATCGCTCGCGGTTCCTTCAGAAGGTGACATTACCATGGTTACGTAATAACAAAAACCAATGATTGATCGCAATTTTTCCGGAAGCTGACGTTACTATAGTTACGTTATATATAACATCCGCTTTAGTTCTGGAGACGTCAATCCAACTTCAGAGCCGGTAATTTGACTGCTAAGCTGCTATGTATAAATTTTCGTTCATTTTCCTTTCAACGGCTGTCACTGTCAGATATTTTTTCTAAGTTAGAATTTCAGCCAGAAACTATCAAGTCTCTATTAAGCATTTGTATGGCTACTGACAGATTAAAGGATTATAGGTAGACTGTCAAACGTCTATCTACCATATTTTCACAAAGGTTACATAACGAGGGGCCGCACATAGTGTGCCACTAAGAGGGATAGACATAGTCACTTACTACTAAGAAGATACTTGTGTGTGTGGCACTTAGTGACGTATTCAACGCATTTGTCTGGCACTTACATTTAGCATCTAATGCACACACACACAAAAAATAGTGGCACAGTGATAAGGACGGACGATTATCGTTCCTTTTCACTTCCACTAGTAAAAAGTTTCATAAGACCATCCCTTTCGTTCTTGCTATTATTATAACGTTGTCAAATCCATATTAATCCTACATTCATGTTACATAAGTATTTAACTAACGTCAACTAAGAGATGTGACGAAAGATAATAAAGATAGCAATAGCATTTGTCTCTGTCAATGAAAAAAATAATTTAAAATTGCACGATAACATGGCTATTTGTAAAAATATCTTGACTTGGAAAAATACCTCGCCTATTAATGTCAGATAAATCATGCCATTCGAATTGAAGAAAATATGAATAAATTACTACACGGTTTTTAGACAAATCTATGAAGAACTGTCGTTATCCAGTTTCCACTAGGAACAACGACATCTAGCGTCTAATAATGGCCGATAGCTAATTCTTAATTTTCGTAGACGAAGGAATTTTTATTATGTCAACTAGTTTTCAAATACTGAAATTTTGACGGAACAAAGATTCGATGACATATCATCGGGGGCCATCGGAAATGTCGCGATCGTGCCTACTAACGAAAAATACCGAACCCATCATAATATTACACGACCAAATTGCATCCTTTGCCAAGTGGCTCAACATTCCTATGTAACTGACATGTGACTGTAAGTGTGATTCTCTTTCATGCAATATTTCCAATTTCTGAAGTGTATACCTAGCTGTGTTGCTGTTTGTACGAAAGTAAAAGTTTTCCAATAAGTCACAGTAACTAATTTAAAATATTCATATTCTTGTAATTTTTGCACATTATTATAACGTTCGCGTAAACGAAATAGCACAATCATAAATTATGCAGTAAACAATTAGACTCCACGAAAAAGTTTATTAATACATTTATTTATAATGACATGACCAAAGACCACTTTTATAAAGCAAAGTTTTGCCGAAGCTTCTTAAATTAACGAGACCCTATTCATTCATGTCTCGTTAATTAATACGAACCCTAAAGTTAGTTAAGTACAATAAGTACGTGACACAATTTCCACTGATATTTTTATTTTCCTTCATATCATTTTTCTTCGTAAAGGCTAAGCGGTTTCTAAGTAGGTACTGTTGTTGTAAATTTGAATAAAGTTTTCGATAATGTGTTTTTAGAATAAAGTAAGTAAATACGTAATTTATTTTGTTCCGATTCACTAAACTTGTACGAATAGGGTGATATTTTATGTAAATTTTAAACTAGGTACAATTTTAAATTGACAATTTTCAGAGACGGTTAAATACCCTGAATATAATTAGTAAAATTAATCCTAATTATTTAAGCCTTTTCAAATTGAAAGGCTCATCAGATTACGAGCTAGGTGAATGTAAAATAAAATCTGAATGTTTAACACAAAACAAAAAACTGTAAGTATATACTGTAGGATCGTATGTCAAAAATGAAATATGATGAATATGTAAACTTCAGTAAATAATATATAATTTTTTCATCACACTTGCTGTGTAAGTGCACTATTGCTTGCGTGCGTAGCGGGAGTAATAGAAAAGTGAAATTCCCTAGGGAGTAATAGAAATTTCAGTACGTCATTTAATTATATTATGTCTTGAAAACTTATTTTTTTGTCGGCAAGTGTGATGAAAAACATTGTATGCATTACGGTGGGTAAGCAAAATACTAACTCGAGTCATAAAAGCCCTTCTAACACTCTCGTTAGTATTTCCGTACTTACCTCCCTTGATGCACAATGTACTATTAGTTAACGATGTAGCTCACATGGTAATTTACAGAACGGACAGTATTTCGGTAAGGTTACAAATAACAGTGCCAAAATATAATATAATTTACATAGTAAACATCCCGCTTTAAATTATACTAATACAGTAAACAAATTAAGATCAATAGACTGTTTAATAATGTCAACCTGTCAATAGCAAACATAATTATTTTCGATTACACAGTTATTCAATTACGTACTATAATATTATGAACGTGCGAATAATGAAACAATTATGTATTTACAGAATAATATTTGCTGGTTTCGACAGGTAATAATATTGATATTTTACTATTTTGTACTAGATCGAGGCTATTTTGCGACCCGAATATGATGTGATATACAGTGTGTGTCTATGATACTGGCTTTTATCGAAACCGAGGAATGCGATGCAGATTTCTAGCCAAACCGTGAACATTATTTGATTCAAAATGCTAATTTTAAAAGAAATTAACTTCGTATTACATACGTGGTACAAGATAACTTTGTATTAGGGAAACATAAGAACGTTCGTTATTTAAAGTTAAATACGTTGGTTTGCAGCCACAATACAATTATATTCCACTGTACCACAATGGCTTAGGAGTTTACAAAAACAAGATTGAGAACTCGACAAGCAGAAAATTACAGCCAAACTTTCTTTCTTGCAGAAAAATAATGATTTAACGTCTTCAGACGATTTAACTTACTTTTTATTGAATATACCTAGTAGGCCTGCCAACGATGCCAAAAGATTATGTATACCTGAAGGGCAATCGACTCTTGAAAAATGTATAAAAATGACTGATTGAACGATCGAATAATTTCCATAATACATTATTCAAATCTTTTGAGGTCGCGATGTAGAAGATGGTACGTGAGTATAACTTACACGCGTTGACGTAATGTGGCGTGGTAGTTTGTGTAAATAACGTTAAATTCAGAAATGTGTTGTCTTTACAGGTTGTAATAAGAAAAGGGGTGATCCGCTTTAGGACCCAATCAAACGTATTCTGTTTAAAAAAAAACCAAAAGACATTTTTGTTTTCATAAATAGTTAATTTCATTTTTATATAGAGGGTTATCGGAAGGGCCTACCAGTACTTCTCTTGTCTTATCATAATACTATACGCATTCGTAATAGACCCTGAAATGGATCACCACCATTTTTTCCATCCTGTATTTCTAGAAGATAACATTTGTATTAGGTAGGTACACTCATACTTTTCTGTATGAAAATGTAACTATATCGATTTCCAATCAATCATGCTTTTGCCAGTTTCAATATATTGAGATAGAGCAGCAGGAATACTTAATAACAGCACGAGTGGATCTACTGCAATTTGTATTTATTTGACCAGATTTTCTAGTTTCATAATTAACTAAAAAATACGTGAATTCTATGGCAAAATATGACACCATTATCATTATGAGAATTAACCCTTCGTCTGTGGTTGCTAAGGATCAGTACAATGGATTTCGAATTCAAATTATGATATGATTTGTATTCAATATCTTATCAAACACAGACGAATCATATCCCCAATCTCTCCCGCTGGTCTCGAGAATGAATTACAACTTTTAAAATTTTCTTACCCAGAACTATTCAATAAAAACTGGTGAAACAGATATTTTCTCTGAGCAAGGAAACATAATTTGATTGAACATGGTAATTCATTACTCTTA
Source organism: Thaumatotibia leucotreta (assembly GCA_025490895.1). NCBI lineage: Eukaryota > Metazoa > Arthropoda > Insecta > Lepidoptera > Tortricidae > Thaumatotibia > Thaumatotibia leucotreta. The sequence goes on from JALPQI010002039.1 coordinate 79,186, forward strand.
AGGCTCGTGCAGATTGGAATTCTGAATCACAAACAGATTTCTTTGAATATTTATGAGAATAATTTTATTTCATTCGAGTTTGGTTCTGAACTTACGAGTGGTTGTACGGCTTAAATTTTGATTTCGAGTAAGTGCAATAGTAGTAAAAGGGTTGTACAATACGATTTACCTTTTACTTTGATACTTAATATTATTTGCGTTTAATCTGTTATGTAGACCGCACCGTTTCCATTTCTCCACAGTAAGTAATTTAAAAAAAAAGGTACTTATTTGCTTTTAAACTCGGTGATATCTAACTGATGAGACCATAAAAAACGAAGCAACTTTTATTTCTTATGAAGAAGACTGCGAAGACAATGCTTAGTTTGGTGTAGTTACCGGAAACATAGGTTTTCACTAGGGCTACTGTGACCAAGTCAGTTGGAACTAAATTACCTTAATAGCTTCCAAAAAAGATTTAAGGCAATCACTATACTCTTCTTCTAGACTGTAAAAGAAATACATTTTAACATACTTTAATAGTTATACTCGTAGCAGTTATTGCGTATTTATTTACTGCTTTAAACTGTCCAATTTACTAAAAGTCAAACTTTAATTAAGTTTTATACACCGTGTGGTAGGCGTAGATACAATACGTATTTATATGACGGATAATGGTGAGTCAGTTAGGAGGGTCGACATGTGGATTTGCATTTTACATGGACAATTTATAACACCAAAGAAATATTTATTTGGAACTAAGTCTTTTTGTCATTCAAGAATAGACAAAAACTGTAGTACGTACTTATGGTAAAGATATAAATAGTAAATCGTCTAAATACCTATTACATCATTACTTATTTTAGTGACAAATAAATCACCTTATTCAGACATTTGGGTTAAATATACTGGAAGTATCCCTTCGCTTGACAATGTAGAAAGTTTTCAGCTATCAAAGTCAAACGATTCTTTATTCCAGCAGGCATCAACGAGCACATTTCTATAGTCATACACTATTGTGTATGCTTAATTTATTTTTAATAGTTATAAATATTAGATGTCATATACCAAAGAAAAACGACCAAGATCACCTATGTCCGAGGTGGGGATCGAACCCACGTACTCAGCTTTCGCGGCTGATGCCTGTACCCCTCGGCCACTAATATTTATAATTTATATAGTATTAAGTAGTGTGACTACTGGAGAAAAATTAAAAGTACAAATCAAAATATTTAGTTAATAAATAATTTGATTTGTATTTCGCAATACATTCAATTATTTTTAATAGCTTAAAAATATAAATCTGCTTCTGGTTCTAATCCTATATCACTGACCAGGTGGCCTATGATGGTCCCGTTTTATCTATTTATCGTGCTACGCGTCACTTTCGCACTTGCATACTTGTTAGAACGTGACGCCAACGACGACAAACAATTAGACGCGGTACCTTCATAAGCCTACTTAGAAGAATCCGACAAGAAACTCGGCGAGACTTAATTTTTCAAATAGAAATTCGATGGGACTTATCTTTGTGTGATCTAACTACATCTACAATACCTACTTATTTCCCACAAGTCTTATTACCTTTGCTTATTTCTTTCATTACTCGAGCCTATGGACCACGGCCCATCTTGACACCAAATACCAATATAGTTTATTAAGCGCCGAGACCCCGGGATTCCACATTTTTTTATTCCGCTCACACTTTATTTGCATTTTGATTATTATATTTATAGGTAGGTATGTACTCTTTTGTCGTTGCAAACTTATATGTAGCTGTGGTTCAATTGTTTTCGGGCACTAAAAATAAATATTGAAAATAAAATCCGTGGAAAATATGACTGCAGTTCTCTATTCATCTCTCACCTCGCGGCGTTTACAACAGGATCGTCTATTGTCAGAGGCCACTACTAGTGTTTTTATTTTATTTTAGGTACCTACTACTCTATATGAATAGGACTAGTAAAGGATAGAGGAAATTTATGTTTGTGATAATATTTATTTAATCTTTATTGCACAATACAAAAAAGTAAGCAGTAAGGCATTCTTTACGAGTCAACCATTGGGCAAAGAGAAAAGTTTGTGTGGTGCGTGCTTTTGTTTTGGAAAATGAAATACTTTAATTTTATTAACTAAAAAAATATCCAATGTCTTTCGCAAATATCCAATGTCTTTGTCTTTGTATACTTATGCTAAATATTCATTTCAATGCACGCACCACGCAGAGTGACTTTCTGTTTACACAACTTTTAATTAGACTCTCCATTGAGTTAATAAATTGGTTAAATACCTTCTTACATTTTTTTGCAAAATATTCTTTAATAATAAAAAATAAATGAACACTAAAACCGGTAGAGCAGAAAAAAACCTTATGTTGTCATTATTTATTTACTTTTTAAATTGATATTCACGGAGATAAGTGCAAATTAATTTTGAAACTGATCAAAGTAACCCCAATCTACCCTTAGCACTTAGTTAAGCTATTACGACAAATATATAATTTTAAATTCCCAACCCGCTTAGGGCCACCGTGGGGACTATAGCCCAATCGCTCTCATATATGAGAGGAGGCCTGTGCCCAGCAGTGAGACATTATATAGGCTAAAATATTATTATTATTATCTTAAAATAAAGTAAAAAAACAAACAAACTCAATTAATATTGGATTAATCACAAAAATTTTAAACATATCTTGTCTGCCTGCGACCACGGGTGTAACGTCATGCCCGAAACGTCAGGATATAATTAAACGTAAGTTTACGCGATTAAGACCCGTATGTCTTTAAAATATGAGTGATAATCGTGAAAGTTTAAATCAATAAATCTTGAAACTCAGTTACCTTTTGTAGTGAACTAATGCAGGTTCACAGACAGATAAATATGTAAAATATATTGTTTACTCGCGAGATATTTTACCTACATAAATCTGACAGAACTATCAGGGGATGGATTCCTTACTACCTCGCGCCTATTTATCATTCTTTTGTCACATCGTAGGTTCCGCTAAAGTGCTGCTTACGATAATCTACTTAAGGTAGGGAAAACACACGCTAATTGGCACTCAATCATACTCAAAACATGGTTGTTGTGCCTAAGTGGTAGGTTTATTCCCAGCCACTTTGAGGATAATAATATTTTATATTTGACTTACAATACAGGGGAAGAGAAAATAAAATTCCACAGGTACAAAAAAATTATATAAACGTGTACACTTTAAGTACAAATTAAGCTATGCAATTGTAGTAATTAACGTGCTTTAATGAATGCAACATTATTTTTTTCACTTCTAACGCCAATAATAAAAAGCTAACCTAAACATAGTTATTCAAAAATGACTCGGCCGATTATGTTTGACATAGTTTTCTTTTATAAAATTATATAAACATTTTTTTCGGATGCATGGATCAATTGTTAGAGAGGGAGGGGACACTTTCTATATTTTATTCCACCCCTTTGTTTGCGAAGTTAACATTTATGTACCTGTTCCAAATTGAAAATTTCTAGTACTAACGGCCCAGTGGCCGTTAGTATCTATGTATGCAGCGGACAGACAGACGAACATAGCGGTATTAGTTACTACTGCGGCTCCTACTTTTCTAGTTGCCTACGGAACCTCAAAGAAGGCTGTAAATGTAATTTACCTAGAAAATGATGTACGAAACAACATTAGCACTCCTCCAAACTTTGGTGTTAACATAATTCATTATTTACTCGTAAATACCATCAGAACTACGTGGTTAAAATCTTAAGTAATACCTCGGACTAACGGTCTATACGTGGGTTTGCTGGGAATGCGAGATAAGTAGGATACTTTCTCCCGCATTTGGAGAAACAAACGAAGAATCATGCCTGCCAGACGATTGAGACGATTAACCTTATTTACTGATGAATCAGTCAGTGCGATTATGGGCCTATTTCTCAATACAAGCGCTGTAATACAAGCGGAAGTCCTTATCTAACTTATGGTGGTAAAAAGAGACTTCCACTTGTATTAAAAGTTTTCGAAAAACGGGCCCTAGATGTCTACTTGTTTTGGAAATTGACTTTTAAGATTTGTTTTTAAATAAAGCAGCGAGTGTTTTTTGTATACTTATTGTTATAAACAGGTATTTAATTTTCAGTAGGTACCAGTGTATCCTGCAGCTTCAAAATAATTGTTAAGAAATGGTAAATGGATTTGTAATGTCAGCCCTTTAACGGGCAAGACTCGAAAAAATCGTGGGTTCAAGCCTCAATACGCCATTATATAGTACGAAAAATTCTGTACAAGAAAAAAATACAAAAAGATAGTGCTATAGGGTGGTCGCTTTTGAGACCGGTGCCCTATAAAGGGTTAGCCAGAAAACTTGTCGAACAAAAACTTTATCTATTTGCCTATAAATAAACTAATTTGCGTTTTTAAACTAGAATAAACTATAAACCAGCATGAAAACCCATAAAGAATTGTGCATAAATACATACTTTACGAAATAAGTGGTTATTTAAATAAAATTTATTACTGTTATCTAATGCTTATAATAATGTATCTAGACATTATGGTTTTAATAGTTCCTTATATAATTTGTCTTGATGCTTTGAACGTGACTCGTCCTTAGTACTTCTTAGTTATAAGAGAACGACTGAAAATAGGTACATGACGAAAAACCATTACCTTTGCTAAAGTAGGTAGTTAAATTTTTACGACTCATGATAATGATAGACAACGGTATTAAAGAACACAATGGGGAACCGAAATTTGCCGATCGATGTTCTAACTTCGCCTGACATCCTTTGTAATGTCAAAAGTTTTGTTTGATGGTCTTTTTCTACAAAATTTGCCATCGGATATCAGCTGCGTCTAATTTAACACGCCAATTATTGTGTCCGTCGAGTTGTCAAAGTGATATTTAATTATTATTTGAACTTCGAATTTCAGCAAGATAAAATTAAGGTTGAGTGGTTATTTGTAGGAAAGATTTCGTATAAAGGAAGATTTGTCTTCGGATTAAAATTGGGCTATTTATATAAATGCTCCAACATCACGAAAACAATGAGCTGCTTTGACGCTTAGTTAGCTATTTTGTTAAAATGTTCGTATAAGAAGCACAAGATTTTATTTTCGTGTACAAATGTAAAGATGTTGTTGAGTCGTGTACAAATGTAAAGATGTTCCTTAATCTCTTTCATTTCGTTGAGATCTCTAAGAAAGGAAAATAATTTGCAAGATTCCATAGTTTTTGTTTCATTCCACATTGACAGCAAAGTCAATAAATCTAATGGCATATAATACAAAATGTCTCAATTTAATGTCTTAACTAAAGGTGCCCGAAACTAAACTTGTAACCATTATGTTTGTTCTTAGTTAATCTTATAATACAGTCAAACACAAAATAAGGTGTATACAAAAATGCTCAAAAATATGTCCCTGTCCACTCTAATTCAGTGTAATAAAAACATCGTAACATATTTATGAGCGGATTCTTTCGATACTTATTTTTGCACTTGTCGTACCTATGACTTAAAATGTGATATTTGCCGATGTAAATTGAAATGATTGAGCACCCAATACTTCAATTTACATGATAAAATTTCCCATTTTATGTCATCTCATACTAATTAATGTAAATTAACATGCTAGCTTAAATGGTAAAGTAATTACTCGTATAATCCCATGAATAACTATTTGCTTAAATTGCCGTTTAATTTATTACTTAACTGATATAAAAATAATAAAATAGCCGAAAATATTAAAATTCTTTAATCCTAATTTTTTTTCCGCAAATAACTAAATAGATCTATCTGAAAGTTAGTATTTAAATTCCAACCCAAGGCATATTATTTTTTTAGGGTTCCGTGGTAAATAGTTTCGCTGTCTGCCCGCAACATAGTTCAATGGTCGTTAGTACCTACTAGAAATCTGCAATTAGGTACAAGTATACAATATTAACCACGCCGACAAAGTGGTAGTACAAAATATAGAAATTTTGATTAAATTAAATATAGAATTCGGGTACCTCCCCTAATCGTGAAGTGGAGATGATTTTTTTACTTTACTGTAACCCTATTATACCATTGAATGATCTCTTAAAAAAATAAGGGTCTTAAAAGATAGTATTTTTTTAAAGACAATATTTTTGGAGATAGCCACTCCAGCTTAAAAAAAAATCGTGTCCCATCCCCTCTATCGTGTCTCATCCCCTCTAACTTTTGACCCTTGGTTCCAATAAATATAAAAACAATTATGGATAGGTAGGTAGTGGGCGTATCTATTTTAAACATAATTGGCCCAGCCGTTCTGAACAAGTACGGAACCCTACGCTGAGCATGGTCCGACATGCTCTTGGCCGGTTTTATTATACATTTTTTTGTAGCCGTTGTGTGAGAACCTATTTTATCTACACATGCCTGCTCAATTGTTTATTTGCAGACTAAACATAAAAATTGTAATGACTGACTTTTATATCGTCTTAAAACTGTTATTTTAGAGCCTCTACACAGCAAACATACCGTCAGATTAAAATAACAAAGGCCAGTGTGATTAAAATTGGCACCGAACCTGGAAAATTAACATAATTTTATCGTATTTTAGGTTCTCCCGTTTTCATGAGCGCTAATGAAATACTAACAAACTCAATATTAATTATAATTTGACCCCTCGATGTCGTTTTAGGGGCTTACGTTCCGTGAAAGGTCCGGTGTACTAGTGCCATTTTGATTTGATTGAGGCGTTGACGTCTACGAACAAATAAAACATGGAAGCTGCACGCCATACTAAATTGCCTTTCAAAAACGGTCTTGAATTTTAGTTGACAAGTGTCATCCCCTCTTTAATGCATCACGGTAATGAATTTCAATATCAACCTATAAAAACATAAACCGCCATTTAAAAATAGTTGTGATTGGTCCATCAAAGTTTTGATTGGCTATATTCTATAAACATTTGTCAAAGATGTTGCGCCGAAATATGCGCGGTGTTAAGAAAAGCGCTATGTCCTGCCCATCTTGGCACAATTGAACAATTGATTTTGGGGGCATTTTTGAGCTGGCGTTAGACGTCCATGTTATACAGGGTGTCCCAAGAAGTAGTGATATACTGAAGGTGGGTGGTAGAGGACCTCAAGGCATATACAAATCACCCCCATGTATGTTCCGCGATTTTTCGTATTTTCGGAGTTATGATTTTTTTTATTATTTTTCACCCAACACCGACTACGATGTGATTTTTATTTCTGGTAGCGTGAGTTGCTGTAATAAACGATTGATTTTTTTTTGGTGTAAGCTGATAGATTGGCCAACCTAGAATAGTAACATTTACTATCGTTAGATCTTTAAATAGGCTAAGAAAAAATAAAATGTCAAAAAAAATATTACCCAGTGTTTTCAAAACTTCAAAGAGCATTTAAAAAATAAAATTACATAAAAAAATACCGTTTAGCTTTTAAAAACTTGCTCTATCTATCGGGTAGCTACTCAAAAAATTTCATTGTGCTATTTGCATGGCTTCAATCTAAAAATGGAAATCTAAATGTAGTACCTACTTACATGCAAAATTTCTTACTATCAGTGAAAATTAATTCTTGGGACACCCTGTATATGGTCGCAGGTTGACTTACTTACTCTAGCAACTTGTGAGTTACGCCTCACTTAACAATTTCATTCATATTCATGTGCCGGGAATATGGCCGCACCGCTATTCACGATATATTAATGATGGCTTTTAAAATACCGTCCATAGTAATATGTTAACCATATCACTGCCTGTCATCTTAACGAAGACACTTTATTGTTTGGAAGCTAGGAACGATTTTCAGGGGAGCGCTGTTTAATAAGTGTTATAAAAAGTTGATAAATAAATATCATACTATTAGGTACTCGAATTTTGTACTAAGCGGCAATATACACCGTGTTTTTATTGATTTCCGTTAAATTAAAGGGAAACTTATTTAGGTCAAAAATAATCAATTTATGTAAGAAACTAGTATCTTAACTCTTAACGGTCATTCTCCAGGCGTGCATTTTTACATGTCTTCGCTCTTTAAAAATATTAAACTATAAGTTTTCTCATATATTATATTTTTTGAGCATAGACTGTATTCGTTTTCAGCTGTACATGAATTTTCATGTACGTATATTAAACACAAAGGGTAGAAAAAAATACGTTAAGGGTCATTCTCCTAATTCACACGTCGCGTCCCACTACCCGATTCACTAACATATTAATTTCTCCTTACGATATACATGAAGAAACGCCAACGAAAGCTAGTTCTTTGAACAAAACAAAATACCTTTTAATGGTACAAAAAATATCAAATGAATAAAGTACTATATGACTAAGATATCAACGATCAACACTTTGTCTCGAAACCTGTTCTAATTGACGCGTCACATCTAGTCATTGTCATACGAGCACTCTGAATGTAGGTACGGACCTCACTATCGCCTTTCGGTCTAGCCCACAGTCGTGTCTAGAGTCCTGTGTGGGATGGGCGTGTCAGTTGTGTTCTGGAAGGAGACTATGAACCATTGTCTCTAATTCACGCGGCTTGGTTCACAAAATTTCTAATTAACACGTTCACATTTTAAAATTCAACTAGTAACTCTATTGCGCCGCGAATTACAGTATACATTAAAAATCGCATTATTTAATACATATTAGATTCTGTAGTATATTGCATGTACAAAAAACAAGATATTTTTTATTTTTCAAGAAAACCTAAATTACGCGTCTAATTCACGCGTCAAAAATGACCGCGTTAATTAGAAATTGGTTATGAAATATATAGAATAAGTGATATGTATCGATAAAAACTCACTACTTATACCTACGTAAATAATATTTTCTCGAATATGGAATGAAATGTTAGTTTGTAACTTTTTTTTTCTAATTCACACGTCAAGCAAAATCTAAAATATTATAATTAACGCGTCGTTTTCATAATTCACGCGCCCTCCAAAAGTGTAATGTTCTAATTAACACGTCCTTTTTCTAATTCACACGTCACATAAATTTTGAATGTTTTTTAAATAATTATCCTTTCATAATTATAAAGTGACGCATAGACATTTAAGTTTCTACGATCAATATGTTACTATGTTTGTAAAGATATTCATTGAAAAGTAAGTAGAAAAAAAGCGACGTGTTAATTAGGATTCTAGCACAAATCTGGAGAATGACCGTTAAGTAGCTACTGTTATTGAGTTATTTTGACATGTGGCGTCAGTCACCTGAAATTAGCTTTTGCGTTATTCTTATGGTCACACTTACCATTTCTTTTATTATGTAACAAAACGAAAAAAAAATTTTTTTTTTCGAGTTCGACTAAAAGCAATATACCAGGTAGCTCCAATCAGCGTACCAAGCAGCCTGTTAAATTTAAGAAAATTAAAAAAAATACAGTGTAGGTATATACAAGGTGGCAAAAAAACGCGTTCCTGGTTGCCCAGTGGGAGCTTTTGTACAATAAATTTTTGCAGACAGAGAGTCACTACCGATAGTAGCAATTTAGCTGTAGAGGCCGTCAAACTATAGTTTTCATATGATTGTAACAAATACGTATTCCTTTGTAAATGAATACATTACTAATATTACTATGAATAATTATCAATGATTAGATCAACCTTAAAAATGTTTCTTCGATTATGATCATGCATTTTATCTTAAAAAGTGGTATTGCCTTTCACGTTTATAAAGATGCCACTACCTACCTATAGTACCTATACATGGCTTGTCGTCTTTACTTAAATATTATAGATATACATAATGCCATTCTTATTTATCTGGAAATGCGCATGCCTAGCATGCATTCATTAAAAAAATATGGAAGTGAATAATAATAATTATTAATAGTAAATTGTGCATCAAGGGAGGTAAGTACGGAATTACTAACGAGAGTGTTAGAAGCCCGACGCCGTCAGGCAGAGGGCTTTTATGACTCGAGTTAGTATTCCGCTTATCTACCGTGATGCATACAATGTTTTTCATCACACTCGCCGACAAAAAAATAAGTTTTAAGACATAATATTATTAAATGACGTACTGACATTTCTATTACTCCCTAGGGAATATCACTTTTCTATTACTCCCGCTACGCGCGCAAGCAATGGCGCGCTTAGACAGCAAGTGTGATGAAAAATCTTTTATTTATACAAATCCGACTTAACTAAATCGGTCTCTGTCAGTAAACTTATAATTGTTTAAAAGCCAGGGAGAAAGTGATACCTAAAGACGTAGTTATAAATTCGCCGAAAATTGTATTTTCCGCCGCACGTCCAACGCCGATTGTTCTGCGAAGTTGGAAACACATTAACGCTAATATCTGATAACATTCCGATGTCACAAACTTCCCGCGGATGTTGAGCGCTCGTTTCGACAAATTTTGGTACTTTGCCATTAGTTGATTTACTTCTATCGTTCTAAAAATATGTCTCTCATTTGTTTCTTTAGATGAACATACATTAATAGCTATATTTATGTGACTGTTGCATAATGAGAATCATTAATACACGATGCTTTATGCGACGAGCCAAAGGAGGCAATTTTCTTAAAAGGATAACCCAATTATGTATTGTTGGCGACATTATGTGCATACTGCGCTTAGGTATACTAGAATACATTACGACACAAGTGCGAAAAACATGAAATTCGAAGTGGCGATTGTTTTAAAACACGACCAATAGGGAGTGTTTTAAATCGACACGAGTTACGAATTTCGTTTTTGCACTTGTCTCGTACGACGTTTTTTAGTACAGATGGCCCTCCGAAGTTTTGAACCTGACGTAAAATGACACACTTCTCGCACTAGAGCCTAAAAAGTACACCATCTGTACTAAAAAAGTATTTTAGTATAGTAAAATATAATGAATGTATAACGCTTTTAAATTTTATTTCATACACTAAAGTGCTGCATCAGAAAATACATCGTCCAACACTGAAAATACCAGCTATCTGCATAAATCCGGTTTTGGCAGATTAACTTAATGTCTGTCCGCAGTGTAGCTCAGTGGCCGTGAGTACTAGAAATACGCAATTTGGTACAAGTAGGTATACCGTCATATTAATCACGCCGACAAGTTGTAGAATAAATTAAAGGAAAAAAAAATATTTCCCCTACGGATGTTCCTTTTATTTTGCTAAAATCCTATAGTGTGAGGTATCGTTGAATAGGGTCAAAAAATTTGAAAAATATCATGAACTTATGGAATAACTTAAAATAAAACTATTGAGAAATTAAACTTTTTGAATAACTATGAAACCCTACACTGACCGTGGCCCGACATGCTCTTAACTGGTTTTTTATAGGCCTGGGGAAAAGATGGTGATATTTTTATCTGACGGATATATTTATTCGGAGATTCTGAAATAGGTCGTAAACTCTGCGATCTCGAATTAGGTCTCCAAAACAAAGTATCTAAAATGTATGGACTTACCTATTAACCCCGAGGCACCCAATTAATATAAATACTTGCACGAAGGAAATTAACTATGTGGAGAGAAATTAGTTTCAGATTTTAATTACTAAATATGAAAGCCAATTTCAGCCGACCCCACGGAGTTCAGAAAATAGGTTTAAAGAATTATAATTTAAAACTGATCATGCTACAGTACGAGTAGGTATATACCTGCAGGATACATTTTTCTGGTTGATATTACATACAGTGTGTTACCATTGCCCAGGCTTTTACGAAAATGGGTAATAATACGCATTAATGGCAATCGCATTTGAAGTATTAAGAGTTGACAAATATTTAAATTAACTGCACATTAATTTTATTTTTTTCGAACGTGGAATGTAACGCGTGTCCTGCTGAGTTGTCGAACGCTGCGAGTGGCTGCGGACTGTCATTGTCAAGCGCTAATTAATGATTAATTTTGAAGTACTAAGAAATTCGGCAAATTCTTCATATGCCGGACAATTAAAAAGTGGAATTCTTTACCGGCACATGTGTTTCCGCATACCTAAAAGTTGGGACCCTTTAAACGAAGCGTGAAAAAGCATCTAGCGGGCCAGCAAGGCGGTGGCAACTAACAGGTTACTGATTGTCTCCTGTTCGTTGCCGCCGCGATTTGGGCTCTACTTTTCACTTACGATCAGATGGAGTGGAGCCACTTTGTTGTGCCAACATAAAAAAAAGTACATTGCTTCTCACTGAGCTTTTCTTAGAAAATTAATTACATTAAAAATTAGAATTTTTAATCAAATAATGCTTCCGGTATGACTAAAAATCTGCATACACACTGTATAACAGCAAAGTACGAGTTAGTTATTTATGCGTTTTGGTAAGCACTTTATTGTTGACTAAAAGTACATTTATAGTTTACAGTCGCCATCTGATATATCGGAGTGGTCATTGTGCTTAGAAATATCGGAGCATGATCTCTATCGCCATTTCAATAGAGGCTTCTAGCCGTACCATGCGTCGGAATGTAAATAATACGTTAGGTTGTACTCACCACATAATGCATTCTATCGCGCTTGCACTGAAGGTGCGATTAAACTAAAAGAGCATTCGCTGTTCTAACCTCCCACTCTAAATTCGATCGGTACACAAAACGTGATCGGTTGATTTCTTAGAACGGGCGCTAGAACAGCGAATGCTCTTTTGGTTTAAACGCACCTTACATCAAGTCGAGCGTGAACAAGCACCTTCTGGGCGAATTTGCTCTATCGTAAGCCGGCTCTGCCCTCGGCTAATCTGTGGCTACGAGTAAGCCCATTTCTAATAAAAAAAAAGATATTGGAGCGAGCGCCATTGCCTGCTTCAAGTATCGAGTACCTAACTAACGTTACAGATACTTGCAAAGTCAATGATACGCCTACTGTTCAAATGTTTGTGAGCATCCTGCCCGCTTTGATATTCTTGATGCCGAGTGTACGTTTGATATTTATGATGCAAGTCTACAGGAGCGCCTGTGATTTATGTAAACCAACACGAGTTCTAAACACTGACATTTCAACACGAATAGGTACCTTACAATATTTTGCAATGCATTTGTGAAAAAAATACTATGAAAATTTATTCCTGCTCGGATGCAAAAAAATGTCACTTTCTGTATATTTCAGGTACAACCTACAAATTGCATTTTGCTCACTAGTTTCAAGCAGTAAAACCGCCATGTTCGAGTCGCTGAGGTGAAAATAACTATTATACATATTTACAAACCCTTTCAACGATTTTTAGTTTGATTAAATTATCTCTCATAGATTTTGAGATAGGTTGATTTATTGTGTTACTGTAATTTTTTATGATAAATTGATAATGGTACGGGACTCTTCGGGCGCGAGTCCGATTCGCACATGTTAATCTTACCATTTCAGCTTAATCGAGTGAACAAATCACTATTAGGTTAAATTATTCGCTTGTGGGTACTTAATTAGCCAGGCTTGTTACAAAGTTTGACGTTGCCTTGGCATCTTTTAATGATTGATGGTCGGGATGTGGATATCTGGAAGCGCAGCAGTGCCCCTTTCAAGTTGAGGGAACTCGAGATAATGTTATACTCGTACTCTATGAATCCTGGATAAAAACAGCATGAGAAAGATATTATATTATAGTACATTGTGTATTAAGGGCGGTGTTACCGACGCAGAAGGCTATCGGTAGCAATATTTAAGTTTGGTTCGCTATTTTTATATATAAAACATAATTTTCTTTCGTTTGATGTATTTATTTTCAATTCGTATCAATGAGTGACATTGTCAAATTTTAAAGGTAAAAATATTATAAAATACTACAGCTAAAGAGGTTTATCAAAATAGAGTCCGCAAGAGGCGGTAAATAAGAAATTGTGAACGAGTGTGAAAGTACTAGTTACTTCACAGGAGCTCATAATTATTGTACCGCCCGTGGAACACACAATGTTTTTCATCACACCTGTGAGGCAAAAAAAGTAAATGAAACGATATATTTTCACAAAACTACTCTAAAATGGTCTATGACCTATAAAAAATTATCATTTTTATAATAGAAACCCCGGCCTGCGCCGGCTGCGGGCGACGCGCTAAGTGCGACGTAATGTTGTATGATCCTTGATTGCCCTAGGGCGTAATGACGCATCTACGGCGCGCATCGCCGCAGCGCAATGGCGCACTTACCGAACAGGTGTGATGAAAAAATGATTTACATTTTAAACGTTGGTATTTTTTACAAGCTTTATTTTAACTTCACTTTGTATGTTTGCAAATCTTGCAACGATTGAACCAGTTGCGATTGATCAAATGAGCCGAAAGGTATGCTTACGCAAATTGGATGACAATACATTAGTTACATTAATATGGTAACTTGGAACTTGTCTGATGATAGAGTTGGATGGTATCCACAGGAACACTTCTTCCCGTAGTCCAATTGTAACCAACTTTGGTCTTCTTTTTGGTGCATTATAAAAGCATGTTTAAAAAAATCCGATGCGATATTATGTTTAGATATACTTAGCTTCATTTCGTCAGCCTCCGTAGCCTAGTTGGTAGTGACCCTGCCTACGAAGCTGGCATTATTTGTGTATTTATTTATTACAAATATTTGTTCCTTGGTCATGGCTGTCTATGTATTTAAGTATCTATCTATTATTATATATCGTCGCCAGGCCTTCATCACAAGCTTTAATCGAGCTTACCGTGGGACTAGGTCGATTTGTGTGAGATGTCCCAAGATATTTATTTATTATTTATTATTATTTATTTATAGCTCTGTAATCACGAATTATTGTGTTAAGAAAAAATAAATAATGAAAATCTTTCAAGCGTGACCTAATCTTAACAAATTAAATCATGCATGGCAATCAGAAATTAACCCATCTCTCTACCGTAACCTGTTGATAAGATTACTAAAGGTGTTAGGTACTTCTCGATCCATACGGAGACGAAGTCAGGAAACTGTCTCTCAGGGCGACGTTGAAGATTCTTCAATATCCCGTCGCAATTGAATTCTTATAAACGTAAATTTTTCAGGTTTCCGTATTGTAGAGTGCCAGGGATTGCTTTCTTACGTTACGGACCTGTATGAACCGGTCATAAGTAGCAGTGTGTAAGGAAAGTTCCTGAGATACGTTTCTTGTGTTCAATGTTCATCAATTTCAAATTCAATTTTCAAATTCGTTCAACGGTCAGAACCGACAGGGTGGGTCATACCTATTCCTTAAGGAAAATAATTGACTAACTCCTACCAGGGTTTTGATAAGAATTTAATGTTTAATAGTTTCACAGTTTAATATCATTAATTTTGTGTCAGGCTGCTTCATGAATATTAATTTTGTGTGAGCAATTTTTAAATATGTTAGTTTAAAATTACTTCAAGATCAATGAATTCAAGTAGTGTACGCAACAGAGCATCAAAAGCCCTAAAGCTCATGTGATCTTATTGTGAAATTTAATACGCTTGTGTCAAATAAAACCACATTAATGTCTTATGGCATTTTATAATATCAGTAAAGATCAGCCTGTATCAAATTAATCATTGGATCAAACCCACCAGACAAGCACACTGGTTCTATCTTCGTTTTCTCATTGGTTTAAGTTTTTATGAAATGAAATGCATATTATACAGTGACAAAATGTTGCATTCGATGATTTCGATATATCTACCAACAATATTTTGATAACATCAGGCCTACAAACAGCGGCAATATTACTACTTACCCTACATAAGACTTAAAAGTCAGTGTTGTTGAGTAAATATAGTTGTTAGGGACCCGTGACTTGACACGCAAGTTAACAGACAAACACAAAGCTAAATACTTACTTAAGATTCTTAAGAACCCAGTTTCCAAGCGATGTTATCAAAGCTACAGCACGCAACAAAACAAACTTTGCACCGTTTAAACGATTCAAAAGTAAAAAGGCCTATTTTTATAGAAGTATTTTTCCATTTGTTCGTTAGGTCCATAAAAGAAAATACGACTCATTCATCATCATCATCATATCAGCCGAAAGACGTCCACTGCTGAACATAGGCCTCCCCCAAAGATTGCCACAATGACCGGTCCTGCGCCACCCGCATCCAGCGGACTCCTGCGACCTTCACCAGGTCATCGGTCCACCTTGTGGGGGGCCTACCCACGCTACGCCTTCCGGTACGTGGCCGCCACTCAAGAACCTTCCCGCCCCAATGGCCATCGGTTCTACGCGCAATGTGCCCCGCCCACTGCCACTTCAGTTTAGCGATTCGGAGAGCTATTTCGGTTACTTTGGTTCTGCTGCGGATGGTCTCATTTTTAATCCGATCACGCAGAGAGACTCCAAGCATAGCCCTCTCCATTGCCCTTTGGGTGACTTTGAGCCTTCTTATGAGACCCATTGTAAGCGGCCACGTTTCAGTACCGTATGTCATCACTGGCAACACACACTGATTAAAGACTTTCGTCTTCAAACACTGCGGAATATTGGACGAAAATATGTGTCGTAGCTTCCCGAACGCTGCCCAACCGAGTCGGATTCGACGATTGACCTCTTTCTCGAAGTTGGACCTACCTAACTGAATAGTTTGCCCTAGGTATATGTATTCGTCTACAACTTCGAGTGTAAAGTCTCCGATTATTACGGGAGTTGGTGCTACATGGGAATTCGACATGATTTTCGTCTTATCCATGTTCATCCTAAGACCAACTCGCCCGGAGGCTTTACTGAGGTCAACGAGCATAGTACTTAAGTCCTCCAAGGTCTCAGCCAAGACTACTATATCGTCAGCGAATCGAAGGTGAGTGAGGTACTCGCCGTTTATGTTGATACCCAGCCTTCTCCAGTCCAGAGTCTTAAAGACATCCTCCAGTGCAGCGGTAAGCAGCTTAGGGGAGATGACATCTCCTTGCCTAACTCCCCGCTGCAGCAGAATAGGCTTCGAGCTCTGGTCTTGGAGTCGGACTGACATTGTGGCGCTCTCGTACAAACACTTCAACACCTCGATATAGCGGTAGTCGACTTGGCACCGTTGGAGAGACTGTAGTACTGCCCATGTTTCGATCGAATCGAAGGCTTTCTCGTAGTCCACAAACGCTAAACAGAGGGGCAGGTTATATTCTTCGGTCTTCTGTATAACCTGGCGAAGCGTATGGATGTGGTCTACGGTACTAAAGCCTCTTCGGAAACCGGCTTGTTCGGGAGGCTGGAAGTCAGCAAGCCTGCGTGCAAGACGATTCGTAATGCCTCTTGAAAACAGATTATAGACATGGCTCAGAAGTGAGATGGGTCGGTAGTTCTTCAATAAAGCGTTGTCACCTTTTTTGAAGAACAGTACCACCACACCTGTGTTCCATGCCTTTGGCGTTCTCCCTTCCAGTAAGACGGAATTGAACAACTTCTGAAGGGCCGTAAGGATCGGTTTACCACCCGCCTTCAGAAGCTCAGCTGTAATTCCGTCCTCCCCAGGCGCCTTGTTATTTTTGAGCTGTTCAAGAGCCATTCTAATCTCGCACAGGCTGATGTCCGGGATATCTTCTGTATAGTGTCGGGTCAGTCTAGCTCTGAGGTCTTCCGGTAGATCAACTTCGGGTCTGCTAGTTGACGTGTACAGCTGTCCATAAAAACCCTCTATCTCACTCAGCAGCTCAGATCTGGATGTGACGATTCTACCATCCTCAGTCTTTAATTTGGCGAGCTGGCTTTGCCCAACAGACAGATCCCTTGCAAAAACTTTAGAGCCCTTGTTCCGCTCGATGGCTTCTTCTATACACTTGGTACGGAATTGGCGCATATCGCGTTTGAGGGACTTAGAGATTTGTCTGTTGAGCTGCCGGTATAAAGTCGCATCAACTGAGGATTGTAGAACCAGTTCACTCCTTTTTTCCATTAGCTTCTGAGTGGAGTCGGAGAGCTTTCTGGTCTTATTTGTCCGCTGGGCCTTAAAAAACTTAGACCCAGCGCTATGGACAGCTTCCACAAACCCGTCGTTGAATACGTCCACGTCATCGCCTAGGCAATCGAAACGGTTTTGGAGTTCCAGCTGAAAGCTCTCGGGGTTTTGGAGATGGAGTGCAGGACGGAGCGTAGACTTCATCAGTCGCGAGCGTTCTAGCTTAGGACATATATTCAACGTGCCTCTTACCAGGCGGTGATCGCTACCGGTTTTAACCGTACTGATCACAGAAACATCGTTGAATATATGTCTCTTCGTCGACATGATGAAGTCGATCTCGTTTTTAGTTGCACCGTCGGGACTCATCCAAGTCCATTTTCTGTGCTCGCGTTTCTTAAAGAAGGAGTTCATCATGTAGAGTCCCTCCTTCTCCAAGAAACCAGCCAGCAGATGGCCCCGGTGGTTCCGACGTCCAACCCCAAATTGCCCCACCCTCAGTTCGTCACCATCTCTCTTGCCCAGTTTCGCGTTGAAGTCCCCCATAACAACGGTGAAGTAGGTTCTGGAGCTATGCATGGCTTTTGAGATATCATCATACATAGCCTCGTCGTCGGAGTGTGTCGAAGTCGGCGCGTACACCTGTATGACCTTCAGCGAGTATCTCTCAGATACTCTGAGTATAAGGTACGCCACCCTAGCCGACACACTCTCGATCTTCACCACGTTGTTTACGAGGGACTTGTGGACGATGAACCCGACACCTCCCTGGGACTGTTGGTCGCCCTCCCGGAAATAGAGCAAGTTGCCGGACTTTAGGATTATCGTGTCCTCGCCCTCTCTTCGGACTTCTGACAATCCCACAATGTCCCAACGCAACTTGCTCAATCCTTCCTCCAGTTCCACTACGTACGACTCATTATTATACCTAAATTTCTCATTATTATGTAAGTAGCGCGAGAGATCTAAGAACGAACTTTTGACACAACTTATAGATTACCCTTTATTAATATGAGGGTATAACTAACTATTAAGTTGATTTGTGTAAAATGTCTCAAGATATTTATTTATTTATTTTCCGATAGAAGGTATATATTATTGTAAGAATCACTTCTAAGATGTCAAATATTCGTTCTCAAATCGCGCACGCTATAAAAAATATAAATACAAACTTGAAAAAAAAAAGTTTAATCACAAATACTGAAATGTAATTTTGCTAACGAGTAGGTACCTGTAGCTGTTGCAATGTAAATAGATACATTTATTTTCTATTCAAGGTAGGTAAAAAGGATTATGTTAGGTAGGATTGAACCGTTTATCAAACGACAAACTACAATACAAACTAAATCACATGGATGGCAGCGGACAAATGAGTCCGCCATTGTGCGCCTGTGGTATTGAGGTGCAATCTTTTGGAATAAATAATTGAAGCAATTTATTAATTCAGATATTATGTGATTCTGCGGATACGATATGAATAATTAGTTAAAAATAAATTTCCATTGCGTATATCTCGACCTGATGAGAGGCATAAGTCCAGTTCTGTCAATATGAGATATATCTAAATTCGACCTTGTCTCAAAAGCATAAAAATTAGAGAAATAGCTAAATCCGACCTAATGGATTTCATGTCGAGATAATATCTTTTACTAAAAACTTGGAAATGAAAACAATTACGTATTTACTGAAAACATTTGATCTTACAATAATTAATTAATTTGAATTTGCAGGAAAACTTTTTAGGTATGATGTCCTCCAAAAATTCATAAAAATATATTTAAATAGCCTAGCCTCTTGATCTCTTGATCTCTGGTTCTGCAGTGTTAGTTTTGGTTTGGTTTAAATAATCCCAAAAAAAGGGTACTAATCTTGGTCAGGTTTTGAGTTTGAGTTAAAATTTTAAGTAGAAAATAATCAAATAAAATTGTAGGTAGTCTAGAAGGTATAATCTAGTTTTAACTCTAAGTGTGTTCTAATTCTAACTTGAATTTGGTAAAATCCAAGTTAGATTATTGTAATTTAGCATACGGCCACCGATAAGGAAAGGACCACTGGCACTGTTAATTGAATCTAATTAGATGTATTCGCAGTTTTTATGACATAATATTTCAAAATCTTGGGTAGCAGAGGATAATATCGAGGAAAAAATGTTTTATTCATTTTTAACGATCATATTCTGTAACAAGCTGCTTTCCTTCCCCTATGTACTACGTCGTATCTGACTGGTTGAACCCTTTCAGAATTGACCTTTTCAAACCGCAATACTTATGATACCGGAACCTTTTATTGGGTTACCCTTTAGACCCGGTTATACCGGTTTAGTACAATACGAGGGATATTTACGTGCGTCTAGTAATGATACGGTCAGATTTACGGGAGGCG
The DNA here is from genome assembly GCA_025490895.1 of Thaumatotibia leucotreta. NCBI lineage: Eukaryota > Metazoa > Arthropoda > Insecta > Lepidoptera > Tortricidae > Thaumatotibia > Thaumatotibia leucotreta. The sequence continues at coordinate 99,307 of JALPQI010002039.1, forward strand.
GACAAAACGGCGGTCGGGTCGGCGGACCTCATCGAAAACAGGAAATTTGAGCTGATAACAACGCAAATATCTCACATTACAGATCATCAATCAGCTCAGTTTGCTTGCAGTAAAATGACATTTAGTTTAAGAGTGAACCCTATCTGTGTCTGTTTGTTGTATAATGTAGATACTACATACTTAATAGCTGCCGTGATATTGTCGAAAATACATTTGATTTCATATTTATAGCTACGCATGTATTAAAAATAGCACATATTTATGTGGTTATAATGACCTTAGGGATACAAGAGGTCGTAAGCCAAAATAATGTTTGATTTTCAGGTGTACTGCATGTCTAAAATTTATTCGTTACGAGTATGTCAACAAGCGTGACATAAAATGGTGCTGAATGATAGTCAATGTTATTTTAAAGAAATACTTCAGTTTGGGATGCGGCTTGTGCTATTGAGGGTAGGTAGGTATACAATAATAGTTTTTTACGCCACAATATTTAGACAAGAACACATTGTTGACAGTCAACAAACAGTATAACCAAATATACAGTACAATCGAAAACTAATGTTAGTGATCACTGAAATGTTTTTTATTACGTATTTTGCGATCGACACTATGAACACGTTATGATTATTATATTACTTTGGATACAAAACTTGTTAAGCTTGAATTTAGATTATTCGAAATGCATCGTTATTTATTTGTAGGCAAGAAAATAATTAAGAATATTGTAATGTATTAATACACGTATTAAAAGTGTACAATTTTGATATAAATTAAATCAAAACCAAAATTAAAACTAACCTAACGTACTTATATCTAAGATGGGTCATTGTTGCATTGTACCGAGGATGCTGGCGGCATTGGGCATTTCCTCACTGTATCGCAATGCTGATGCGTTGTGCGAGAAAGTCGCCAGCTCTTTGATCATTATAGTTACGACAACCAGATGATTCAGCAAACAATTTGCGTCCACCTAAAGTTTCTCGTATTAAATATTGTAAACAAACCATCCAATCTAAAACTAGACAGTTTTATCTATTAATAACTTGATCTACTGAGTCTTGTTAGTCGAAAATACATGATGTGTATTTTATTACATTTCCCTGAATAGATAAGTCAGTGGAGATTTTATGGGGCAGCGATAGAAACAAAAATAATAGCCGGAACGAACACGGCAATAGGCGGGACTATAAGCAGGGTCAAGGACGGTTCTGATACTTTAGGGTGCTGTCATTTTGAATTTTGGTTATTATGAACCTAATACATTTCGGATATTAGATGTAAGTAATATGCCAATGTAATTTTGGCATTTTGATGTAGGTACTGAAAATGAGTATTTTTGGAATTTTAGACATTTTACTACAAATCTGTTTTAACATTGCGACATTCTAAGAACATGGTATTATGACATTTGGTTCTAGCGAACTGGAATCCCTAGGGTGACCATTGAATTATTTGTCGCTGCCTGGCTAATAAATTGGTGCATTTGCCACGTGTTTTCAATGATAATTAATGACTTCACTAATTTCACTATCAATGATGTCAATGAATGCCATTCTAGACTTGCCTTTCTGAAGTTCATTGTAAGACAATTACAAACCTAAGTTTACACTTGCACGTTATTACTGAAAGTTTCGAGATGCATATGCAAATATTTGGATCTCTTTCTTACGTGTAACTTTGTTTCAGAACTGGCAGGTGTTGACCCAGCTTAACAAGTTCCAAAACGTCTGAAAGTTTACCTTCTATTACTGCATAATTATAGGTACTATTCTTATGCACTGTGGTTGGTTTCACTAGTAATTATTTTTTTACACGACCGCTAAAAGGAGAGTACCTATATGACGTATTTAGCCCCTATGTATGTTTCATTTTTTTTTAAACAAGCAGAACTTCGCTACCGCTTAGCCGTTTTTAATAGTCGCGAGTAACATAGTATGATATATGTGACGGCACGTTGAAAACAATGTATCCGATATTTTCTTTTCATGCAGTCGGGGAATCTGCATATGTTTATATTTTCCGTAATGAAAGGTTCCCCAACTACAATCGAAACAAAATATCGTAAGTTAATAAGACAAGAGTAAGCGCCTATAATAGAGATAAGCTCACAAGAATCAACCTGAAAACGAATATTTTTTACTTTTCAGTACGTTTTTAAACGGCAGTCGTGTTTTTTTTTAAATTATTTTATTATTATTTTTATCGATTTAATCTTGTGTGTAGAATTATTGTTATCAAAATTAGAAATATTACTTTAAATATCTAACACGCATTCTTGAGAAAACGGCATCCATATTCTAACAAACATGAAACTTCAAGGTAAACTGCGTAACCTTGAAAGGTTAACTACCTATATATTTCCAAAAAGGTTAATGTTTAAATTCCTTTTTAAACCCCGCACGCACCGTTTTGCTGCAAAGACGTTACAAAGACAAACGCCAATTTTAGCTAAGGCTTTCGACTGTGATTTCATTTTATATATTCGACAACGATAAACTTACCCCCTTATTTATAACCGTCTCTTAACTTAGCAAAGCTCTAAGTATTGTTTTTCCCTTTCCCTCTAATAGACATACTGATCAAACTGATAAGGACAAACAATAATATTGTGTGATCTGTCAAAGGCATTTGACGTAATTAGCCATGCATTACTACTAAACAAATTGAAACTCTATGGCGTCCAAGATAATGCTCTTAAATTGTTCCCGTGTTTTCTGTCGGGCCGCAAACAGTGAAACTGCTCACAGACTGCAAACAGCTACGATCTGACACGGGGTTCGTAAATGTCGGTATTCCGCAAGGCTCCGCCCTCGGAAACACTCTGTTCTTGCTGTACATAAACGACCTGCCGTCAAACATTGTAGCCGGTTTGTCTGTTTTGTTTGCGGACGACACAATTGTGTTGGTCAGCGCAAAATCTTACGATCAGCTAAGTTTGAAGATCAGCAATGCTTGTGAGCAGTTACAGGCATGGTTTTCTGCGAACGGCCTGCTATTAAATTGCTCCAAATCAAACATAATGCTGTTTTTTGGCCGAAAGACTCCATTACCTCCCTGTATTGCCAACAGTCCGCTACCACTTTGCGACGCGGGTAGATTCCTTGGGTTTATAGTCGACTCTAATCTAAACTGGAAGTGCCATGTCGATAATGTGTGCGAAAGGTTGGGTGGCGCTGCGTTTACATTGCGAAAACTAAAACCGCTTATCTCGGGTGAAGCTCTAAAGCAGGTGTACTATGCTCATTTTCACTCCATCATGTCGTATGGCACACTCATCTGGGGTAATTCCACAGATGCTAGAAGAGTCCTCGTCGTGCAAAAAAGAGCTATTCGCACACTTGCTGGAGTGAAGCATAGACACCCCTGTAAAGAATTATTCATTTCGCAACGTATAATGACTCACTACTCACAACACATGTTCGACATGTTAATGTTTGTGAGAAATAATATGTCCCAGTTTCCTCGAGTAAACTGCTCGGGGAAACTACTTCGAAACACGGGACGCCTGAGAACTGTTCCACGTCGCATGGCACTTTCAACGAGGAATCCACGAGTTATCGGCCCCACGTATTTTGAGCGCCTACCTGCCGATATAAGGCAAGAAACATCTGACGTAACATTTAAACGTAAATTGAGAAACCTTTTGTTAGAAAACCCTCTGTATTCTGTGAAAGAATACATGGAATTAAATTTATAATATTATTGTATTTTATTGTTATTATTGACATTGTTTTTTTTGTTGACAATCCTTATTGGGAGCTCATACCTACTTTAATTATTGTTTTGTGTACCTATTGACGATTCTTATTGGGAGATTTATTTATTTTTTTATACATATTCCTTTGTTCCAATTTTAATTTGTAATTATTGTTGTGGATTTATTTAGTAATGGACATTATTTCATTTCATTGCATATCATTGATCATTGTATAAGTATTTTAATACTTAATTACTTTGTTTTATTTTTTATTTCACTTGAGACAATCCTTATTGGGAGCTATAATTTTATTTTATTTTATTGCATTTTTTATTTGATTACTTTGTTATTATTATTATTTTTCATTGACGATCATGTTAGATATTCTTATATCGCTACAACTATGCATATTATGTAATTTTCTATACATGAAATAAATGAATCTGAATCTGAATCTGAAATCAATACTTAGCGGCTTGCTAAGTTAACCTTTTATAGGGCATCGGTCTCAAAAATGACCACCCTATAGCAATATCCTTTTGTATTTTTTTCTTGTACAGAATTGTTCGTACTTATACACCGTGTTTTTATTGATTTCCGTTAAATTGGACAGGTTACTTGGGACTTTAATAGAAGTTACCTGGTATATATATTATATCGGCTTTTGTTAATTTCTTAAAAAAAAAACTTTTTTTCGTTTTCATACATAATAATTGTAATAGCAAGTGTGAGAGAACCTTAACAATACGATTTCAAGTGACTGACGGCATACGCCAAAATAAGTAACATTAGGATGTAATAAAGGTTGCAATACACTTGTTCAGTCATTAAACTTATTTTTTTAATAACTTAATAACAGTAAGAGTTTCTTAGAGAAATTGATTATCTTTGACTTAAAATTAAAGGGAAGCTTCCCTTTAATTTATCGGAAATCAATAAAAACACGGTGTATAATGGCGTTGAGGCTGGAATCCAGGATTTTTTGGAGTCTTGCCCGTTAAAGGGTTAAGGGACGTTTATGAATAAGGGGGTTAGATAATAATATTTCCCATATTACCTTGAAGCTTCTCGCTGAGTTCGTAAGAGAGTGCAATAAAAAGCACTTTATTTCAACCTTTCTGAAGTTTTCCTCCTATTGTGTTGAACAGTTTTTGGATCGTTTAGGCACAATTTTCCACATAGGTACATTTGCGAACTTTGTTTGTCTGAACGTACCCTTTTCATACGACGACGTTGACTGATGACCCTGAACAGAAATATTTGATTGTGTTAGAAATATAATAGTACCAAAAAAGACATGGTCAAAACATAAGTGCATTCCCGTTGTCAGTTAGGATTTAGGACGCAGATAGACGTCTTAGGAGATTATTTTCAAAATAAGTTCATGTTACAAAACTAGTAGTACATAAATTAAACATGAGTGTGGTTTTATGAAACGAGCCGTAGGCGAGTTTCATAATAAGATCACACGAGTGTTTAATGCCTAATTATGTACAGTCACATACATAACTTTATCTACATGTGTGTTATGTGTGTTCTATCGTCTGTACAATGGGTTGTGCTCTGAAGAACTGTTCGACATGATGCCAACGTCCACTTTTCATCATCGCACCGTTCGCCACCGACTGGGCGCTCATCCTCACACCTTGCAACCTAAATGGTCGCGCACCGTGCGGTTTCAGAGGAACTTCCTCCCGCGGACGGTCCGTCTGTGGAATGAGCTCCCTGCCGAGGTTTTCCCGTTGGACTACAGTATGGGGTTCTTCAAAAGAGGAGTGTACAAGTTCTTATTGGGTCGGCAACGCGCATGTGACACCCCTGGGGTTGCAAGCGCCCATAGGCTACGGTGACTGCTTTCCATCAGGCGGGCCGTATGCTTGTTTGCCACCGACGTGGTATAAAAAAAAAAAAAAAAAAAAACATCCATATCATTAGTTTAGAATGACAATTTACCTTTATTTTCATTGATATCCACTGAGTAATTACCTCTAAATATAAAAATTCAAATCAGTTGAAATCACTCAATTTGAGTAAGGATATCCTACAATAAATATTTATTGAAAAAAAAACAACAAAAAGAAATTGACTTCATAATGTTAAAATTAATATCATGACGACGATACTTTAATGTCAACATTATGATGCATTGTACTCTGCCTGTACTTTAATGTTAACATTATGATACAGCCACAGACACCGGTCTCTTAATATAGGTCATTACATTACCGCTTCTGAATACATAACAGGGAAATTATGATATTCCTGTAGATAAATACTATAAAAGATAATTTGATCAAACCAAAAATCTTTGAAAGAATTTATTAATATCATCATCATCATCATCATCATATCAGCCGAAAGACGTCCACTGCTGAACATAGGCCCGCCCCAAAGATTGCCACAATTACCGGTTCATTAATATGTATAACATAATTATTATTTTTATTTTATACCGCGTAGTTTAAAAATAGAGATGGGAGGGGTCACATTTTTTTCAAAAACGGTTCTCTTAAATAAAAATGTGATTTAAAAAACTTATAATATTTTCAAAAATCTTTCTATTGATACTCCACACGCTAATGGACATAGAAAAAAAATCTACCCCTCAGTTACCTACATGTATGGAGGGCCCCCACACCAATTCTTTTTTTTTACAATATGGTATCATAATTATATAGAGATTCATACAACACATATCCTTGCCAAATTTCATTACTGTAGCATTTATAGTTCCCGGGTAAATCGGCTGTGACAGACGGACCGACTATAAACTAGCTACTATCTATACTTAAACTTTGAGCAGCTGGCTTGATACGATCTTTCTTTTATTTGACGAGTTTTGGTTATCAACTTATAGTAAAATTGTTCTTATTGTCAACCAATGGTAAATAAACTGGTTAAGTATCAATTATAATATTCATATTTTAAAGACAAACGGGTCTTAATCGCGTAAACTTACGTTTAATTATATTCTGTAAGTTTACGCGATTAAGACCCGTTTGTCTTTAAAACATGAGTGATAATCGTGAAAGTTTAAATCAATAAATTATAATATTCTCGAAAATGCGCTATTCTATGAAAAACTCTCCTCACAATATTTTCGTAATTGCTGTTTCAATAAACTGAATAAATAAAATAATGCGGAGAGACGGGATAGATAGGTACAGTAAATAAGCCTTGATAAACGGGTATGAAAATCATTTCATTCCCTTAGTTTCGTATTATATTTTATTTAAACCTACAGGTTAATTTGTGTTTCTGCAATGGAATACAATATTTTAGAACACATTCCAATATTTAAACTACTTTTATGAAAGTAGAATAGGCACATGAACAATCCGTTAATCGAAGTTCGTTCTGATCGGAACACTTAAGCCTAATGTCTATAAGTCTTAATGACAATCCACAGTGAAACACTAGCAAAATGCAAATAAAAGCATTATGTGACTTTACAGTACACATTTTTATGCATATTACTTATGTTGATTAGACTCTCTGATAGATGATGATTCTCATAAAAAAATAACATACCTTTTTGTTACTTATGCTAAAATATGTGGTAAATAAAAATATATTTAACACGTGATACAATAAATAAAGACTAAGGGATGCTTCGCCCCGCTGTCCGTCTGCCAGTCATCGGGCATTAGGGACCTAACCCACGAATCATACTTGTAGTATGTAGACACTAGTAGAAACCAACAGAGAATATTAAATTTATGTATTTTTATTGTCACAAAAGAGCCCTCTCAACGCAAATCTGTCTTGCGAGACACTTGAACGAGAGAAAGAAATATGAAGTCGGTACTAAATAAAACGTTTCTCATTGGAATTTCCTAACGTCTATATGCTTGCCAAACATTGCCAAGTCATCGGGTCGCAGTTTGTACATCTTCTCATACAATTGAAAACATTCTTGAGTGGCCTAGACTTGAACCTTGTCAAAATGTCAAATGTAAGGAGTTTTTTTACAATTTGACATAAAGCATGACTTTATATCGTACATCAGAGCAAGATAGGTACCTACGTGTATCATGACATCGTGCTTTTCATATTCCATAGATGTGTCGTATACAGTTATTTACCATGCCTACGCAAGCATGTAAGATGGACATTAAATATAATAAATAATATTTAAGCCTATTTAATGTCCCACTGCTGGGCACAGGCCTCCTCTCATATGTGAGAGGGATTGGGATATAGTCCCCACGCGGGGACCAACCCTAAGCGGGTTGGAAACTTCACATACACCTTTGAATTTCTTCGGTTTCCTCACGATGTTTTCCTTCACCGAAAGCTAATGGTAAATATCGTTTGATATTCCGTACATTAGTTTTGGAAAAACTCATTGGTACGAGCCAGGATTTGAACCTACGACCTCCGGATTGAAAGTCAAACGTCTAAACCACTGAGCCACCACCGCTTCAGATGGACATTACGCGTAGCCATTTATATGGATTACTTATCCTTTTCGCCGGACAGATCAATCCTACTTTGAGTCACCTGGGTTCAATGTACGCATTGGGTAAGAGTACGGAATCCAATTCATTACAGTACCAAAATGTATGTGATCGCGTGCACTTATCCACTGCGTATGTTTACCGCTGGTTTACCCTTCCTAAAGGTTATACAAAATACAGTTCTAAAAGTTATAGGTATGAAATAATCGAATCCCATCATAGAGATGTAGGTACCATAAATAACTGGAATTGGAAGCTGTATCAACCAAAAATAGTTTAGACTAGACTGCGTCCTACAGTCAGCGTTAAATACTTGGTAGAAGCAAAAAAACCTTATAGTTCGGCACATCATATAAAATGAAGTCCACTATTTCGGTCACTTTGAGTGCTACAAAGTTTATGACGCTGACTACGTATGTTATATTAACAATATTCAGACTATTAGAGACGTCATCTCTAGTTTATGTACTATACCTGCATTTACACTGTATCAAAATGTTTTGTTTTTAATTAATGCATGTTAGCTGTAAGATGTTATAATATTATTACCTATTTGAAAAAATAAGTCCTGCTGAGCTTTTTGCCGGATTCTTCTATTTAGTTTAACGATTCAAAAGCGGACCTAGTTGAATAAAGAATGCTTTGACTTTAATAGCTTACATTCACAGAGTGTATACTGTAGTTTCCTAAATGGCAGTTAATACCATTCTCATTTTTTTCCACTTTTTATTTTTTTCGTAAGCTTCATTTATCAATAGCAATTATAATCATTCTCATATTTTCCCATTCTATGTATTTATTAGTAGCTTATTTTCTCGATATGTTTTTTAACCGTTCTCATATTTTCCCATGCTATGTATTTATTAGTAGCTTATTTTCTCGATATGTTTTTTAACCGTTCTCATATTTTCTCATGCTATGTATTTATTAGTAGCTTATTTTCTCGATATGTTTTTTAACCGTTCTCATATTTTCCCATTCTATGTATTTATTAGTAGCTTATTTTCTCGATATGTTTTTTAACCATTCGCATTATTCCCATTCTGTGTATTTTTTACGACACTGTTCGTAAATGTGGTGATTGTTTGACTAAACACAGTACGGAAAATTGCCTATAGACGTATGGCTGTCAAATTGTGACAGTTGTACATCTATGAACGTCACGAACAGTACAACAATGTTGAACGTAAACTAAAAGGTCATATCTAAACACGGTTTTCATAGGTAGATACGACGTTTTGAAAATTCAACATTTTTGTTGAAACAAATCAAATTATTTTGCTAAATATTTTTGATTTGTTATTTAAAGTAGTAACACTACTATATACTAGTGGTGTGAGTTCTTTTCTTTAGTATATGACATCTATTTAAGTTTTGAAAATTATTTCAGAGAAATTTTCTCGGACTGCTTGTTTTTATTTTAATTTTTGTGGCACAAGAGTCATGGCGTTCAGCCACATAAAAATGTGTCTAATTTTTAATAATTATGAAAAATGTGTTTTATTTCCTCGCAGTTGTCGTGAAAAGCACAATGTTTAGCCTCGGCTAAAAGTGCAATAGGGTCGGCCTTCAAACAAACTCGTTCATCTATTGCTTACTTTCCAGCCTCTACAACAATGTAGGTAAGGTGTATTCGGGTAATTCCGAATGTTAAAAATCGTAGGGTAATGCCGATAATAAGACTTTAAGACGACAGAATTAAGGGTGATTTCCTGTGATTTTCGAAATTAGCCGACTTTCGAAATTACCCGAATATACCTTACTATAAACAGGTCAAGATTAGGATGGTTGAAAGGAGAGCAGGGAGGCCTTTGCCCAGTAGTGGAACACTGAAGGCTCATATAAATAAATAAATAGGAATAAATTAATATCGTTTATTGAAACTTAAAGAAATTCCTACTTTTTTTTCTTAAAAAATATGTTGTATAAATATATGACTGACAATTGACAATAGTTCTTTTTTTTACTGGTCTTTTTTTAATGCAGCCAAATAGCCGCTGAAATTCTAAACCCAACTGTATTTTTAATTTTTTCATTTGACCCCGATTTCATGTGAAAATTTCAAAGTGGCTATTTGGCTGCATTAAAAAAAATCGACTAAAAAAAATGAACTATTTTCAATTGTGAAAGTTAAAATTAGTATTCATTAACTTAACTGACAAGCATATTAATACTTCAAGCAGGCCAAAAGTGAGATGGTTTTTTTAATGTCATATTTTCCCAGCAGAAAATTATTGACAATATTGTCGATTTTCATATCCATTGCAATGTATTTTTTAGCCCTTTTCCGAAAGACATCAGGGCGAACATCATTTTGTAGCTCTTGGAAATCCACTGCTGTGCCTCGTCCTTCAGTTCTGAGAGCACTAATAAAATATTAGAATTTTTTTTAATGATATTATTAATCTTTTTGTGCCAGCTCTCAGTCACGTTGTTCGTTCGGTGACGTTGCTTAAAGCATGATACTATTTGGATCATATCTATTTGAACCCATTGCGATGACATGTATTCATTAAAGTCTTGGATGCCTGGCATTTGTGGCATGTTTGACGAAATTTCGATCCAACCTTCGTGAATTTTTAAGGCTGGCAAATGGGCAAGGGCCGCACATTTTGCTACATAGGTACAACCCTCGCGTCTGGATAATATATTAAATTTTTCGGCATTGTTGTACACTGCTTGCGAAAAATGAAAATAACATCCGGTGATTTTTGATAACGGGTACAGTTTGTGGAACGCGTTGATTGCCGCTTTCTCAAAATCCACTTTTAATTCATCAGGTTGAAACCAAGGAATGTTTTGTTGAAAACTTTCAAACATGTTTTCATAGGTCTCCTGCTGCTTGTTAGGTAATAGGACATAGATGCAAGGCAGTACTCTTGTGTGGTCAGCAGTAGACCCAATGTCCGCATGAAAAGTGTACAATTGCACAAACGGTTCTGGAACGATCCGAAAAGTACCGTCTGCAAAAAACTTCTTACAATTTGCGAGCCATTCCTTGGCTTTTTCAGTAACAAATATTAAAAAGTCGTCTTCTTTGACACAAAGCCAGTCCTGGGCTAAGCTTTCTGGTACCAGGATGTCTCCGCAGCATTCGAAAGATTCTTCCTCGCGGCGGGCTCTGTATAAACTATCTTTTTTGTTGCGTAGAATCGGCAGTTTGTCTGCATATTCTTCGGTCATAAACTGCCTCATTTCTTCCTTCCACAAGGTTGGGATTGGTTTATATGACGTAGTCACCTTCTTTTTTAAAATAATTATGCTGCGCTCTATGTCAATGCTCTCATGGTCTGGTATACAGCAATGTTCGCGCTCTCGAATTATCTCAGTTTTGTCAGGGTTGAGCAATACTGAGCCATAGCAATGACCAACCTTGTCGCAAGTCCATACAGAAGTCCGGCATTTGTGATTTTCGCGTTTTAAGTAATGCCTCCGACCGCCCTTGATCAAAATTTTACCTCTGCGGTTGCTTTCAATAAAGCTAAAAGTTGCAACACTATCTTCCAAATTGTTTGATGCCATTGAAAGTCCTAACAAATTACTTTTTCGAGAAGACAAGAATTATATTCTCACAACGACTGAATTATGTTATGTCACATATGACAATGATTGATGCGTATGTTGAAGAGTATGCATATTGATTATTATCTAGTATCTATGATTATTTAAACGTTTATATGCCTAATCAACTAGTTTTCAACCTTAGAGTATTTACTAATCATCAATTTACCTTAGAGTATTTACTATTACTTATTTGCTATAAAAAATACTTGTATATTTGTATATTTATTATTTATTTATTTAATTATGCGGCTGGTCATAAAACATATAGGGATATTAAGCTATTAATAAAAAAAATGTATGGAAAATAATGCGAATGGTTACAAAACATACCGGGAAAATAAGCTTTTGATAAAAAAATTTAATGGAAAAATATGCGAATGGTTACAAAATATACCGGGAAAATAAGCTTTTCATAAAGAAATAGAATGGAAAAATATGCGAATGGTTACGAAACATACCGGGAAAATAGGCTTTTCATTAAAAAAAAGAATGGAAAAATATGCGAATGACTAAAGTTGCTATAGGGAAAGGAAGATTACGAGAAAAATATAAAATGAGAAATAATGCGAATGGTATTAACTGCAATTAGGAAATAACGATTTTCGGAACCTACAGTATACACTCCATTCACAATAAACTTTTTCTTAATTTGGGTGGATTCAAGTAAAGAGGATTTAACTGTTTCACAAACTCTTGACGTAAACGGTAAACGCTTCGGATCCAGCTTAAGCTTTTTACGAATTGTTTGCTAACAAAATGAAAAAGATATTGAAACTGTCCGTGTTCAATACGAAAACTCATTTTCCAAATTATAAATTACTGATTTACGGATGTTCTTCTTCTCAGTCGCTCCCTCATGGCAGAGGATCGTGGTCAACAGTGAAATTCTTCCACTTGATGCGGTCTAGGGCCATATGGACTGCTATCTGCATGGAACCACAAGCTTTCTTCATCGTGTCAGTCCACCTTATCGGTATTCCACCCCTGGAGCGTCGGCCTTCGACTTTACCGTGAATAATGTTCCTTTAGAGAGTGTGCTGGTTAGAACGCACGATATGCCCGAAGAATCTGAGTATACTCTCCTGACAAATAGTTGAAAGCCGCTTGGAAATATTCAGCTCTAACAATATTGACTCGTTCGTTCTAAAAGCATTCCATGGGGTCCTGAGCATCCTCCTCCAGCACCACATCTCAAAAGTGTCGATCTTTTTCCTATCTAGGGTTTTTAAGCTCCAAGTTTCAGCGCCATACATAAAGACGGAGAAGGCCAATTCTCGTACCAATCGTACCTTGGTTGCACGAATGTTAGGCATCATCCTATCGCACCGACCAAGAATACCTGAATCTTATAGATAAATAATCTAATTCCTGATTATCTCATTGTGTGTTATAACATACAATTTCTATCTCACGTATTGGTTTATTAGTATGTATTTGATATTCTGTCTATTATAACATATTAATTTAACGATTAAACATCTAATTTATCGATTTAAATACGAATAACTACAAGGCGAAAAATACAGTTCTACAAAATACCACTTTGCGTTACATACTCGTACTTGTGATTTGGCCAAACAAATAAGACGTATCGTTATAAACTGAGACGCGACATACGGGCGTAAATAAGCATAAACAAATGCCGGCGCGGTGTTTGCGAGAGATGTATAAACACAGGCCGAATTACGGCTCCAAGCTACATTATTTACAACCAGCTTTAACTTCCGACGCGAACCACCGCAACACAACGCCCAATTTATTCATTACTGATATATCCGATTATAAAACATTCGTCATTGTGTCAATTAATCAGATAAATTTAATCACATTATCTCTTTCTTTTCAGGATTTGGAGAACGTCAAGGATGTGAAAAAATCACATAATGTATGACATCAATCATACAAAATACGATTATGAATCTGAAATATATGAACAGAGACAAAATAATGGATTAGACAAAAATGTTTCCATTGAGGATAATTCTACAGTGTTTACGAACGAGACATGGGCGGACTACGAAAACTGGTGTTCAGCGAGCTCGTCGACGGGCGATTTCCTGACATCGCCGCTGTTCCAGGCTTGTGTTTACTTTATGTACTGTGCAGTGTTCATTGTGGCCCTCGTGGGCAACGGACTAGTGTGTTTTGTAGTGCAGACGTCGCCACGCATGAAAACGGTGACGAACTACTTTATAGTGAATTTGGCGGTGGGGGATATTCTGATGACGCTATTCTGCGTCCCGTTCTCGTTCGTGTCAATGCTGGTGTTGCGTTACTGGCCTTTCGGTGCAGTTATGTGTAAAGTGGTGAACTACTCGCAGGCTGTGTCAGTGCTTGTGTCGGCGTACACGCTGCTAGCCATCTCCATCGACCGCTACATGGCCATTATGAGGCCGCTTCGGCCTCGCTTAGGCAAAGCTACTGCCAAGCTTGTGGTGGCAGCCGTGTGGGGCGGAGCTCTCGCCACGGCTGCTCCGATTCCCGTCGTGTCAACACTCCAAAGGCCAACGGAGTGGTATAAACTTTGTCAAGCGTGAGTAAATACGTGAGTGTTGATGAAACGGAATGTGTTTGTACATTTTACAGTTTAATCGTTTTATAGGAATAATATTATGTAATTTTCACAGAGATATTTGCCTCGAACAGTGGGAACGGGTCGAGCAGAGTTCGCAGTACACGTGCGCTCTGCTGGCGCTGCAGTTCGCGCTGCCGCTGTGCGCGCTGGTGTGCACGTACGCGCGCATCGCGCACGCAGTGTGGGGCGGCCGCCCGCCCGGCGAGGCGCAGAGCGCGCGAGACACGCGCATGCAACGCTCCAAGCGGAAGGTGAGAAGCTGGGTGTTTACTTTGTGTAGCTCAACTAGCTGTCTAGCCAGAGTGCCATCGCGCACGCGGTGTGGGGCGGCCGCCCGCCCGGCGAGGCGCAGAGCGCGCGAGACACGCGCATGCAACGCTCCAAGCGGAAGGTGAGAAGCTGGGTGTTTACTTTGTGTAGCTCAACTAGCTGTCTAGCCAGAGTGCCATCGCGCACGCGGTGTGGGGCGGCCGCCCGCCCGGCGAGGCGCAGAGCGCGCGAGACACGCGCATGCAACGCTCCAAGCGGAAGGTGAGAAGCTGGGTGTTTACTTTGTGTAGCTCAACTAGCTGTCTAGCCAGAGTGCCATCGCGCACGCGGTGTGGGGCGGCCGCCCGCCCGGCGAGGCGCAGAGCGCGCGTGACACGCGCATGCAACGCTCCAAGCGGAAGGTAAGAGGCTGGGTGTTTACTTTGTCTAGCTCAACTAGCTGTCTAGCCAGAGTGCCATCGCGCACGCGGTGTGGGGCGGCCGCCCGCCCGGCGAGGCGCAGAGCGCGCCTGATACGCGCATACAACGCTCCAAGCAGTATTTTCAAACTCACTTTATAGATATAATATCTCCAAATAAAAATAAGTGCTTTTGATATTCGTTTCTCTAACATTTTGTGCTCTGTTGATTGAAGATTGTATCTAATCCTTTACGTAATCCACACAAAATAGGATTTTGTGGCAACGTTACACGAGGTTTGCACACGATTGAAGGACGGAGGTAGGTAATTATATAGGTAAGAAAAATACTGTAATGATAATTACGACAAACACTATGGGCTTTAACGAAAATGTTGTTTACAGATGATCAAGATGATGGTGATGGTAGTAGCTGTATTTACAATTTGCTGGTTGCCACTAAATGTGTTCATAGTAAGTGATAAATTTTCTATTTTATTTTTGTGATTACATTGATATTAGTGAATAATTACAAAACTAATGGCCTGTTTCACAGTCTCTAAGTAAACTTTCCAAACGTCGTCTCTTTCCCCATGTATATAAAAAAGAACCGCTAACATTTAGCCAGATATATTTTGTTCAGGGATGGTGAAACAAGCCCTAATTCTGTTAAACTATCCAGGTGTTGTGGACGGCGCACGAGAGCGACGCGGAGTGGGGCGCGTGGCCCGGCATGCCGTACGTGTGGTTCGCGAGCCACTGGCTGGCCATGAGCCACTCCTGCTACAACCCCATCATCTACTGCTACATGAACGCGCGCTACCGCCGCGGGTTCAAACAGGTCTCCACCTTGTATAGTTGCACAGGTGTTGTGGACGGCGCACGAGAGCGACGCGGAGTGGGGCGCGTGGCCCGGCATGCCGTACGTGTGGTTCGCGAGCCACTGGCTGGCCATGAGCCACTCCTGCTACAACCCCATCATCTACTGCTACATGAACGCGCGCTACCGCCGCGGGTTCAAACAGGTCTCCACCTTGTATAGTTGCACAGGTGTTGTGGACGGCGCACGAGAGCGACGCGGAGTGGGGCGCGTGGCCCGGCATGTCGTACGTGTGGTTCGCGAACCACTGGCTGGTCATGAGCCACTTCTGCTACTACCCCATCATCTGCAATATGAACGCGCGCTACCGCCGCGGGTTCAAACAGGTCTCCACCTTGTATAGTTGCACAGGTGTTGTGGACGGCACACGAGAGCGACGCAGAGTGGGGCGCGTGGCCCGGCATGCCGTACGTGTGGTTCGCGAGCCACTGGCTGGCCATGAGCCACTCCTGCTACAACCCCATCATCTACTGCTACATGAACGCGCGCTACCGCCGCGGGTTCAAACAGGTCTCCACCTTGTATAGTTGCACAGGTGTTGTGGACGGCGCACGAGAGCGACGCGGAGTGGGGCGCGTGGCCCGGCATGCCGTACGTGTGGTTCGCGAGCCACTGGCTAGCCATGAGCCACTCCTGCTACAACCCCATCATCTACTGCTACATGAACGCGCGCTACCGCCGCGGGTTCAAACAGGTCTCCACCTTGTATAGTTGCACAGGTGTTGTGGACGGCGCACGAGAGCGACGCGGAGTGGGGCGCGTGGCCCGGCATGCCGTACGTGTGGTTCGCGAGCCACTGGCTGGCCATGAGCCACTCCTGCTACAACCCCATCATCTACAATATGAACGCGCGCTACCGCCGCGGGTTCAAACAGGTCTCCACCTTGTATACTTGCACACGTTCACAGGTGTTGTAAACTGCAACAATTATGAGAGGGCATTTCAAATCGAGAGTCTGCCTGCCTTCTTGATATTGAGCAACAATCGTACACTTTTCTGAGTTATAATTATAAAAGACAAGCTACTTCTACTTTTAATGTTTATCAAGGTAGTCGTTACCAGTATATCCGTCCTCCCCTAATCATGCTAATGACAATTAATCATAAAAGCAAACTTAGTACTCTGCTACAGCTCTATCTAAACAGTTCATCATCCTCTTGGTAAATAAATATTTTATTACAATTGAATCATAAAAGCAAACTTAGTACTCTGCTGCAGCTCTATCTAAACAGTTCATCATCCTCTTGGTAAATAGATATTACAATTGAAACGTTTTATTCCCAGGCGTTGGCTGGTCTACTATGTATGCGGTTAGAAGTTGCCCACCGTTCCTGCCACCGATCGAGTATGTGCGACGGGTTGCCGATGTCAGGTTAGCTTCCACATTTTTTTATATGGGCGGATTTTTATATTGTTGTCGTTTTTTAATTTTTTTTAATTTGGACTTTTTTTACATTGTTTCTACTCAGAATCACGAGCTCTTTCGATCCTGATAGGAATAAAATTGTCCCAAAAGAAATTCCATTGAGTTACTATTTTTCATACACTTTCTTTGTCCGTAACTCAGTGGAAGACTTGGGATACTTTTTTCTGCTAATGAAGATCGAAAGAGCTCGCGATTCTGAGTAGAAAAAATATGAAAATATCCAAATTTGGAGAATTTGAAAAAACTATAACAAAATAAAAATCCGCCCATTATACGTTTTAAATTTAAATGTTTGTTCAGTAGCTTTACTATGAGTTGGCAAGTAAGGGGCCATTCATTTATTACGTAAGATTATTTAGGGGTGGGTCATGTCTTATGTTTTCTTAGAAGGGGGTGGGAGGGAGTCTTGATAGTTCTTACGTATTGTATGATTCTAAGATGAATGATTCAGACCAAAGTTTATTACTAACAAGAATTAAAAATTACTAGCACCTTTGTATTTACAACTTTCTTTACAATTTTACAAACGACCACTGCAAAATAAATTTTATTTCTTTGGAACAATCAATGTAACGCGTGTTCTCTTTAGTTGTCAAACGCTGCGGGTGGCAGCGGACTGTCATTGTCAAGCGCTAATTAACGATTCATTTTGAAGGATGTAAATTGCTTCTCACTCAATAACTATACTAAGAAAATTAATTACTTTTCGTAAAACAGCGTGGCAATGCGTCTAGTGTGATGGACACCTTTGCACCAGGAACTATACGGGGTGGGGTCTTTGAATAAAAAGTGTGCGTCGAGTATTTGTTAGTTTGTAAGTTAAATTATTTCTTTTGTTTGTTATTAATGGTTAATTCATTCATATGTTTGGAATAATAAATATTACTTTTAAAGTTATAATTTTTAAATAATACTCACGGTTTGGCTAAAAATCGGAATCTCCTTAGTTTCAATTAAATCCATGATGTTAACATACTGCATACGTATCATTTTAGTTCGTTCTTTGTGTTTTGTACATCAGTTTCAGTTCAATATCATAACAATGGCTATGCGAGTATACCGCGCCGCCACATGATAATATCAATAATAAGGTACGCAGAAATTAACGATTGTATCTCTCACACAATTTGCTTTTTCTGAAAAGATTGATTGAAAATGATTCTGATAATACACCAAAAATACGTAGGTAAATACGACTAAATGTGTAGCAGTGATTTTATTTTCTTTATATAGCTCGGCAAACTTTACATTCCTAAATCATCATCATCAATACTTGCGAAAAACGTCCACTGCTGAAAGAAGGCCGCCCTCAAATTTGGAAAGTATGACGATTGCAGTGTACTGCTGCAGTAAAATAAATACTACTATCGAATAGTATGGACACACCATTATCATCATCATCATGTCAGCCGAAAGACGTCCACTGCTGAACATAGGCCTCCCCCAAAGATTGCCACAATGACCGGTCCGGACACAACATGCCTCCCACCAAAAAGGCGCCTTCCGCCGCGGTAGCTGCGCAGGATGCTTAGCCAAGTTGCCAATCGCTAACGCTTAATAGCGTAGGTATCCTAGTTTTCCCTCTTTAACACTCTTTCATATTAGTGCGACAAAGACAGCTGCCTTTCGTTTACGATTGACAATCAAGCGTTAGCGATTGGCAACTTGTCTAAGCACCCAGTTATTATGGCATATCTTATCTGTTACCTGACTCACACAAGAAGGGCGCGCATGCGCCTACACGAACTTATACTGTGTGTGTACCAACACGTTTGTTTCAAACATTATATTATGTAATATCGTCCTCCTTGACGTATCCGTCAATGGCGAAACCTGGCTTCATGACCATCACGAGCGCCGGTCATGAGCACGAATGTGGCTTGTAAAACTGAATTTGCTTTTAAAGGTTCTGTTACAGGGCGCACAGTGCAACTCGCCTTTGTTGTTATACGTGTAGGTATAGGAAGGCTTTGAACGGGTTTTTCTGTTGAGACGTTTAGCATCGAGGTCTTCCAAGCGACGCTTCTCAAAGTCACTGTCCGACGTGTGGTACTGCAACTCTTGTAGAAAGATGCTACTGCCAATCCACTGATACATCTGGTTGCAGTTTAAGGACATACCCGGGTGGGTATGTCCAAACTGCATGGCATATTTTATACGGTTATGATGGTTCTAACACTCAGGTTCTAAGTGACGAGTAGCACGATAAATGGTAACCACGTGACCATGATAAGCCACCTGAATCCAAACGAATATTCGCTTTCATGACCATCGGTTATTTAATTTATCACATAAAATTAATTAACAAAAGACCAAGTCTTTGTAGCCTAGTTGGTAGTGACCCTGCTTACGAAGCTAGTAGTTCCCGAGTTCGAATCCTGGCGAGGCATTATTTGTGTATTTATTATCACAAATATTTGTTCCTTGGCCATGATTGTCTATGTATTTAAGTATCTGTTATGTAACTATATCTTTGCTCGGTACCCACATCACAAGCTTTAATTGAGCTTACCGTAAAAGCAGGTCGACTTGCGCAAGAATGTCCCAGGATATTTATTAGGTATTTATTTATAATGGATTACTAATTCGATTATTAGATCTGGATTCATGACAGCTCTAAAGGTGCATTCAGACCAAACGAGCATTCGCTATTCTGTCCCCCACTCTACGAAATCAACGAATCACGTTTTGTGTAACGATCGAATTTTGTAGAGTAGTGGGTTAGAATAGCGAATGCTTGTTTGGTCTGAATGCAGCTTTTAAAGCTATTATGAACATGGGGCAACCATGCCGTTTTGTTGGATTTATTCTCAAAAATACGAATTCAGATTCAGATTCAGATTCAGATTTTTTATTGGTAAACGTACATCTCATTTACATGTCAATACTAAATTAAAATACACAATTTGAAACATGAAAGTTAAATTAATTATAATTATTATTTACATACCTACACCATCCTGTGAAGTGTGGTGTGTGTGGTCACTGACTGGGTTGTTGCATAAACTCATTTACCGTGTAGCACGCAAGGTCAAGGAGTAGCGCCTTCAGTTTTTTTGTGAATAGTGCATCACTGGACTGTTTTTTTATGTGTTCAGGAACACAATTATATACGTGAGTCCCGGCAACGCTGAGTGCCGCGCGGGCTTTAGCTAGGCGCCGGCGCGGGGGCATTAGCAGGTGCCGTCTGCGCGTTGGTCTTTGATGGGTTTGTCCGTATGTTTTGTAGTCGTCTAAGTTACTTCGAATGTGTAAACAAGCGGTCAATATATACACACTTGGCAAGGTAAGGATTTGATGATGTCTAAATAATTCTTTAGCGGGATGATCTATGGGTTTGTGATCCAAGACTCGTAAGGCTCGCTTTTGAATTTTGAATACTCTGTCTCGACCTGCAGACGTTGCCCATAAGTCTACCCCGTGGATTAAAATTGAGTGAAAGTAACCAAAGTATGCTTTCCTCAAATTGTTGGCAGATAAGGTTGGAGCCAGTCTAGACAGTGCATAGCACGCGGCAGACAGTTTATCACATAGACAGTCGATATGCGACGACCATGTCAGTCCCGAATCAACTTGGAAGCCCAAGTACTTTGCTGTCTCTACTTGCGGTACCGTGGTATTATTGATGGTTATGTTCAGTGAGTTATGTTTCTTTTTTAAGCTAAAATGAATAACATTTGTCTTTTCTACATTCAGTAACATGCCGTTTGAAGTGAACCAAAGAGACATTTTTTTCGACGATAAGGTGCATTTAGTTTTATAAATACTCTTGCGGAGTTTTTTAATGGAATCATTGACCCACACACTTACATTATTTTTGATCGGGTGCTTTTTCAACGGGAAGTAAACATCATAGTAATGTTTAATTACATTCATGACTAGTTCAGTTTGTTTGTCAGGACATTTTGTCTTTTTTAGAATTGAATCCCAGTCGTATGTTTGTAGACATTGGGTGAAGTCCACTTTCCGTTGCACAGTGATAGTTCTTTTTAGTACATGGCTACTTGGGGTGGATTTAATGTTAATGCTTACATTCAAGTGAATACATAAATGGTCAGATAGGTGCATATTATAACAGGTTACAAAATTAATGTTAGGTTTAATTATATTGGAATAAGCATGGTCTATACATGTGGCTGAGTTTTCGGTTACTCTGGTAGGTGTGTTCACTAGGTGCCTAAGGCCACATTGTTTTAAAATATTTAGTAAATTTTTTGAGTATGTGTTATTTAATGATGTATCAATATTTATGTCACCAACCAGTACAACATTATAATTTTGCATACATTTAAGATTTAATAATTTATTTAACATGTCAAAATAAAATAATATGTTACCACTAGGGGGTCTGTACACGCACACCACTAGGAGGTCCAAACCGACGCACTCGACAGCACATACCTCGAACTGGGATTCTACAGACAAATTCGTAATTTCCAGTCTTTCGAAGCAGGGTATGTTGGATTTAACGTAGATGCAGGTTCCACCCCCAGTCTTAGAAGGCCGGCAAAAATGCGCGCGAAGTTCATAGTTTAGTATATTAACACTAGGTATTTGGTTGCTCTGCAGCCAGTGCTCAGTTAGGCATAGC